>JAHKKF010516803.1:4816-35160 GCA_019740295.1 Labeo calbasu | reverse complement strand
TTTTTTTTTTTTTTTTTTTTTTTTTTTTTGCATGAGTCCCTCAGTTGTCCTCAGTGTGAAAAGATGGATCTCAAAATCATACAGTCATTGTTGGAAAGTGTTCGAATACACAAAAATGTAGGATTTTTCTGAAGAACAGCGGACAGTTTAAATGTTCAGGACAAAGAAGGGAACTATCACTAAAAAAACCCAGCTGTGGATCATTTAGGTAACAACACAGTATTTGAATCAAGTGTATGTAAACGTTTGAACGGGGTCATTTTATAAATTCAAGTATTTTTATTCATTTTATAAATTCAACTATTCGCCAAATGTAAACGTCTTTTATATGAAATATCTTATTCATGTCAGTACCAAATAAAAAAATGCATGCATTTTGTATGTTCCCCTCTATTTTGGTAAAATAATTAACATTTTCTGCAAGGTGTATGTAAACTTTTGACTTCAACTGTACTGTAACATCTACATAAAGAGAAAACAATAGTTAACTGGTGTAAATGTTTTTGAGGATTTTTTACTCAAGTTACTACATAAAATCCAGCCAGCTGGTCCCATAAGTAATCATGTAATTTACAGTAAACAGAAATAATGTAATATAGACCTTTAATTTTTGTCTTTACAAAGCATTAAGTATCCCGTAAGTAAATATGTTTTTAATGGCAAGAATATAGCTATTTGACATAGTAACAAATTAATACAAAAATAAACAAGAATCTATACATTAGCAAGGATGTTATAAAAGCATAGAAATGGTCCAAGTGCCAGAGTCATTTAGATATTCTTGGAAATGTTATGAATATTAGCTAATTCAAGAGTTCCAATGATAGTGCAATCAACTCCAACCATCCTAAATGAGCTGGACCTGAACAGGTAAATGATTTAAAGTCCTTGGTAACCTACTACAGCAGGTTTGAGAAGGTCTCTCACCCTGTCGAGCTGCAAAGTTCTCAAAACCCCTTGTAAAACCAGCCCGTTTTTCATCAGGCTCCTCATGCCATCAGCTTCCTGTACTGGTTGCTCACACTGCTTTTGAAAGTCTCCAGCTTGCTTGATCTGGTGGTGCTGGTGAACTGTGCGCTCCTCTCGATGCCTGACACTCCCTGACACTTCAGAAAGGCGAGAACCTGTTTTTGGCACTGAGACGACCCGAAGTAATACATGAGGGGGTCCAGACAGCAACTGATGCTCCCTATGCACGTGGACACCAGATACGCAGCGTAGGACGCATCGCTGTGCGTCTGAGCGAACTGCACGTAATGAGACAACAGGATGATGTTTGTTGGCGCGAAACATATGACAAAAACAGCAAAGACAGTAACGGCCATAAAAACAGCCCGCGTTTTTTTCGCGCGGTTTTCCACGTTGGCCGCGCACAAGGCTTGGATGATGCGCACGTAGCAGACGGTGCTAAAGATGAGCGGGATGAAGAAGAAAAGCGAAGAGATGATGGGGAAGAAGTACAGGTAGTACTCGCGGAGGTGGTGGATGTCAAGGACGTCGTGACAGGTGGTAATGCCCAGGTCAGGTAGGTGAATGGTTTGATTGGAAATTAGCAAAGGCGTCACACCGCCGATGGATAAAAGCCACATGGTGGCGCACACGACGGACGCGGTTTGAGGACTGCGCCAGGTGAGAGAGTCCATCGGGTAAACGACAGCCATGAAGCGGTCCACACTAATGCACATCATCAGCAGCACAGAGCAGTACATGTTGCAATAGAAAGCAGCCGTGACGAAACGACACATGCCGGCCCCGTAAATCCAGTTATTTCCGTTGTAATGGTAGGCTATCCTAAACGGGAGCACCAGTACGAACAGAAGGTCAGCGCAGGCCAGATTCATCATGTAAATCGCCGCCGGTTTCTTCGGTCTCACTTTGCGCACAAACATGACCAGCGCCAGAAGATTTAGAGGAGCGCTGATGATAAACACCACAATGTATATTGTTGGGATGACAGCGGTCAACACGCGGCCTGTGAGGAAGCTGGAGGCCTCTGGAGAGATGTGATAAGTCTTTTTAGCCACATGGTGGTGGTGATCTTTCTTGGGTTTGGATACTTGACCCGCACCGGAGCCGCTGCCCTCTTCCTGCACGTCAAGGAAATCGATTGGCTCATCGGTGACGGTGAGGAAGAATCCAGAAAATGTCCGAATAAACGTTTCTGGGGGAAAAAGTATATAATACAATTATTTAGGTGTAAAATGTTTGGTAACAAACAAATAAGAAAATAAAATCAATTAAAAAAACATTAATAAAATAAAAACATTGTCACATCAATGATACCTGAAATGTGACCCTAGACCACAAAACCAGTCATACTGTAAGTATTGTATGGGTCAAAATGATCGATTTTTCTTTTATGTCAAAAATCTTAAGAATATTAAGCAAAGATCATGTTCCATGAAGATGTTTTCTTAATTTCTTACCGTAAATATATTAAAAAAAACTTATTTTTTTGATTATTAATGTGCATTGTACAACTTTAAAGGGAATCTTCTCAATATTTTGATTTTTTGCACCCTCAGATTCCAAATTTTCAAATAGTTGTATCTCGGACAAATATTGTCCTATCCTAACAAACTATACACCAACGGAAAGCTTATTTATTCAACTTTATCCCTAGACGTTTGTCTGCAAGATATCTATTAAAGATCTCTTGATTTGGAAAGCATCTGCAAACGGTACCAGTGATGAGGAGCTTCAGTAGAACATCAGTGAACTGCGGTCAGATGAGAGGTTGTCTGGTCATATGTCAGTAAAAGCGAAACTTCCTGTCCCGTCAGCCGTTATACTGTGCCCGTAGCATAAATATACCGGCGCGCGCTGTATTAGGCTATAGCCTACTAAAGCGCTGTATCATATTCAAACCCAAATTAAACTACGAGTATGAAGTTAGTCGTAGTTATGTCGTCAGTTAAGTGATGATTTTACAAAAAATGCGATTAAAGCTGCCTTAAAACTGTGCATGTAAGTGTTTATTATTTAAGAGTCACATTTAAAGCAGGGTCAGATCCGTTTCAAGTTCAGCAGCTGCAGCTTTTAAAGTAACAGCAGCCAAAATATCCTAATAACCAGCTGCTGTGATGTCTGTTAATCAAAGAACAAAATTAAAAAAGAGAATATCAATCAGGCTACTTTTGTAGTTTTAAGATTTATCTTTTATTAAATCCACATTTTAGTGTTTGATAAGGTTAATAAATTTGGCCATATTTTCTTGCTAAAGGGCACAGTATGTCAGTTATTATAGCAGATTTATGTGAAGATTTTTTTTACTAAAATTACAAGTCTAATAAATGTTAAATTGAAAGCTTTCAGTTATACTGTAATGCTGAATCGTTATTGTCAATGATTAAATATTAGGAAAAAATTCATAGAGACATCAGTTGGTATCAGTGATACTTGCCTTCAGTCATAAAAAGATGGCATTAAACAAATATCAAAAATATACTTCCTTTATGTTGTTTCTACATTAATTTGAATATTGAATGTGAAACTATTGTAATATGAAAGTATAATTAAAAATGTTAATTTTTTATGATTAAAGGGATTTTTTATGATTATTTGTGCATGCTATGTGAAATGCAATTCATTATAAACGCTAATAAATGCTTGTGCTTTCAACATATTATTTCAAATGCAGAGAAAAAGAAAATATATTACATTTGTTATTAACATAATGACCTACTGAGCAGTGTTGGGGAAAGTTACTTTTGAAAGTAATACATTACAGTTTTTGCGTTACTCCCTGAAAGTGTTACGTTACTTAGTTACTTTTTATGGAAAGTAATGTGTTACGTTACTTTTGCATTACTTTTTAAATCTGAGCAGGGCTTGCTTCTTTGTTTTTAATATAAAACAATTCTAATGTAAAAGCCCTTTTACACCACAAGTGAAATGAATTCACCTCAGGCTGGAAGAAAAGTACATTTATGCAGGAGATCACTCTTCAGCTATATAAAAAAATGAAGCACATATGTTAGTTTATCTAAAGTAATTTTTTGCCTGTTAGTATGGTTGAATTGCATCATCGAAGGTCAGCAGCAAAGACACTGGTTAATAAAATGGGATTAAATTCATAAAGGATATTTGTTTTATTTAACATATTTAATTATTGCAGGGTTGTGTCATATTCTGAGTTTGCATTTCACTGTTTTTATTAATTTTGAGGAACACTGAATCTTTTTTTGTGAGTGAGATGAATTAATGCATGTTCACATTTAGTCTAGAATACAGTAACATGTTTTCTCACCATTTCCTGACAGGAGACTTGTCAGTCAATAGAAGGGGAAAAAGTAACTGGCGTTACTTATTTGAAAAAATAACTCAGATATTTTCTTAGAAATTCAAAAGTAATGCGTTACTTTACTAGTTACTTAATATTATTATGTAACTTGCATTACTTGTAATGCGTTACACACCAACACTGCTGCTGAGTGATATTTCAAATTAAAATAACGTGTTTATCAGTAGTTGATGCAATGTTAAGAAAACACTTATGAAAACTGAAATGATTTCTTAAATGCAGTGGTAAAATGCTGTGTTGCCACCTGACTAGTGACTGGTCTTTGTGTGAATGTCCACAAAACGGGAAAAAGAGGAATTAGTGAGAACCAATAAATTATTCATAATGTATTGCTATTAAGTGAACAATATGTAATCATGCAGGCTAATCCATAAAAAGGGAAGTGCAGTCTTATTATTTAAATTTGTAATTTAAGTAGTCTGAGTATTTAAAATGTAATTTAATCTAATAACAAGTACTTAATTTTGGAATCTGATTACGTAATCTAGATTACATGTAATGCACTCCGCGTTCCAAAGTATCCAGCTGTAAGCAGTAGGCAGCTATATAACGCGCACATTATTTTGCTCACTTTCAAAAAAAAAAAAAAAAAAAAAAAGTACAAAGGTTTTTTGCTCCGCTCACCAAAGCGCTGTAAGTTAGTTGTGTTCATTATATTTTAGCCTGCGTCACGTGCAAAGACAGAGGTTGTAAGTGTCTTACCGTTCTTGGGCAGCGCAGCCGCAGAGCCCGCCACAGCCAACAGCACCATCAACACCACAATCCGCAACATCACGGCTGAATGAAGCTGCTCAGCTTAAAAAAGACGAAAGAGTGCGAAAACGAAACAAAACAGCAAAGACTTTTCCCTTGAACGAGCCAGATTGCGCTCGCTATTTTAACAGCAGTCCTCAGACATCAGGAAAGACTGGAGGGTGGATGGATTCACTCCCCTGTCTGCCGCAGGCATGTCAACGCCTACTCTAACACAAGGGACAGCACGACTAGCTAATAAAGTTTTTAAGTAGATATTTCTAAGGGTGGAGTCTTTTCTTTTTTTTTCAAGTTAGTTAACAGTATTTATAGTATATTGTGTTCATTTGTTTCACTAAGTGCTATTAAAATATACGGTTACACTTTATTTTGATAGTCCACTTTAATCATTCTACTAACTATTAGTAACTTTGCAACTACATGTCAACTAATTCTCATTAATTTGCAGTTTAGAAGAGTGTTAGAAGATATTAAGCTGACAATCTACTAATACTGTAATGACTAGTTGACATGCAGTTGCAAAGTTACTTACTGTTAGTAGAATGTCTAAAGTGGATTATCAAAATAAAGTGTTACCAAATATACAATATGAGGGTGCAATTTTTTGTTTGGAGGATAGAATTAACAAAAATGCCCTAATTTGAAAAAGGTATACACCACCGGACAAAAGTTTTTGAACAGTGAGATTTTTAATGTTTTTTGATTGTCTCTTCTGCTCACCAAACCTGCATTTATTTGATCCAAAGTACAGCAAAAACAGTACAATTTTAAAATATTTTTTACTATTTAAAATTGTTTTCTATTTAAATATATTTTAAAATGTAATTTATTTCTGTGATTTCAAAGCTGAATTTTTAGCATCATAACTCCAGTTTATTTATTATTAACATTTATTATTATTATGTTGAAAGCAGCTGAGTAGATTTTTTACCAGGTTTTTTTGATGAATAAAAAAGTTCAGAAGAACAGCATTTATCTAAAATAGAAATCCTTTGTAACATTATAAATGTATTTATCATCACTTTTGATCCATTTAAAGCATCCTTGCTAAATAGAAGTATTTCTATAATTTCTTTTAAAAAATTCTACTGACTTTTGAATGGTACAGTGTAAAACCTTTTTTTTTTTTTCAGATAAATGCTGATCTTTGGATCTTTCTATTTATCAAAGAATCCTTAAAATGTATTCAACTGTTTAAAATATTTATAAAAATAAATGTTTCTTGAACAGCAAATCATAATATTAGAATGATTTCTGAAGGATCATGTGACTGAAGACTGATTTGATCACAGGAATAAATGACATTTTAAAATATATCCAACTAGAAAGCAGTTATTTTAAATAGTAAAAATAGTTAACAATTTCACTGCTTTTGGCCTGGCCTGCATTTAAAAATTCTTACTATTCAAAAACTTTTGACTTATGTATCTTCATTTATATGATTGAGCTTTTGATTCATAATACAGCCCTTGTTTCAGATATTCTCAGTCTCCCCTATGTAAATGAACAAACACACATTTTGATGTATGATATTTGTATTTATTTAAAATCAACAACATTAAACCATCTTCTCAGAACATTGTCATTTTTTTTAAAAATGGAAAACTTTTCGGAATGCCGTTTAATAGGTATCTCTAAAAAGATGCACATTTGAGCACTTTGAAATGAAAGGCACTAGTTTATGACAGTCTTGTGAAAAGTGTCCACTGGTTTATCTTAAGTAGTGCATTATTAGTCATTAAAACTCATTCATCTTATTTATTTTTAACATTAAAAAATTGCAGCATTCAATACATTACTTGCAATAAAATATATATTTCAATTATGCTTGTATTTAAAAAATATAATCCATACACAATTTCAAAAAAAAAAAAGTCATGAACATTTGTTGTTGTGATTAAATTTGATTAAATTTTCTTTTTAAATTCAAAAGTAAGTTAAACATAAGCTATGTATGTACAGCTTGGCATGTATGATAATTCTTAGAATAGCAAGATCTCATTTTATAGTTAATTACATATAGAAGACCTGCAAACAGTTGCACAAATACCCTGAACGCTCAGAGAAATGTCTTTTACAAAAACATTTAAAACCAAAGGCACATTCTGTTCTTTTGTGTAAACTAACATATCTAAAAAGAGACTCTGAAAGCCAGTTAATATTTGCACTGAATTAACTCCAACGGATTTTCATTTTCCATAGAACTTTTTGTTCAAAAGAAAGATCAGCAGATTGACGTTGACTTTGGCCTTGTCGAACATTTTCATGACAGATACTCCTTCATACTGAAGCTGCAACAGGTCCTGATAATAAAACACACATCACATGAAAAACAGTTGTGTTTTGGTATGTCCATAAGCGCATTTCCAAATAATAAAAGACTTGTGCCAGGCTCTGTGCACCTGGGAACTGACCTGGAAATGCAGTTGCACCTTCTCCATCTCAACTCCCATAAACTTGGCCTTTATCTCAAAGTCACCCACTTCCTCACAAGGGCAAATGTCGAACATGACATTTTTTAACCTGAAATGTACAAAACACTGGAGTACTGGAATAGGTGGAGCTTAATACATCTGACAGTGCAAATAATTTCAGTGTTGACTGGTAGTGCCTGGTCAAAAAGAATTATAAACATAATACATTCTTGAGAATTAAAACAAATTAAATGACTAAAATCACTGAGCACTAATGGATCAAATTTGAATATTCATTTAATCTGCCTTAAAGGGACAGTCCACCCACAAATAGAAATAGACATAGACAGCAACGCAACTGACATGTTCAACCTGAAAAGTAGTAAGGACATCAATAAAATAGTCTATGTGACATCAGTGGTTCAACCTTAATGTTATGAAGCTATGAGAATACTTTTTGTGTGCAAAGAAAACAAAAATAACGACTTTATTCATACATTTACGGATGAAACACTGTCACATGGACTATTTTAACAATGTCCTTACTCCCTTTCTGGGCCTTAAACGTGGTAGTTGCGTTGCTGTCTACGCAGGGTCCAAAAGCTCTCGGATTTCATCAAAAATATCTTAATTTGTGTCCGAAGATGAATGAAGCTCTTACAGGTTTGGAACAACAGAAGGGTGAGTAATTAATGACTGAATTTTCATATTTAGGTCAACTATCCTTTTAAAAGATTGCAAAATAGTTGCCTGAACTCCCCTTTGGACTGAAGAGCAGAACAGGATGGATAACCTTAGATTTTAGGAAGGTCAGTTTAGATATTACGTGATTGATTAAGGCAAAATGTGAAGTTATTATCAATAAAAATATTTATTAGCAATGGAATGATAAGAAATTTTGTAAGGAGGAAGAACATACTGATTAGTCTGGAGGCCTTCAATCTCCAGAATGACTCCTTTCTCATGCAGTTTGGCAGCTGTGTATTTCAGAGATGAGGCCTTGGATTTCTTACTGCCCTTCACCTCTTCCTTTTTGTCCAGTTTAATGGACCTTCGTGAATTCCTGTGACAAAACAACCATTAATGAAATATTATATGCCCTATAGGAAATTGATTTTCTGCTGTAACACAATTATTAAACAGATCATTATCATATATGACCCTGGACCACAAAACCAGTCATAAGGATCAATTTTTCGAAATTGAGATTTAAATAAGCTTTCCATTGATGTATGGTTTGTTATGATAGGACTATATGTGGCCGAGATACAACTATTTGAAATCTGGAATATGAGGGTGCAAAAAAATCGAAATATTGAGAAAATCACCTTTAAAGTTTTTAGCAATGCATATTACTAATCAAAAATTAAGTTTTGATATATTTGTGGTAGGAAAACACAAAATATCTTCATGGAACATGACCTTCATATAATATCCTAATGATTTTTGGCATATAAGAAAAATTGTCCATTTTGACCCATACAATGTATTGATTACTATTGCTACAAATATACCCGTGCTACTTAAAACCGGTTTTGTTGTGTAGGGTCACATAATAAATATAACTATTTTGAGTTGTAGCATTATTTTTACAAACTAAATTCTGTATTTTCAGTGTATCACTTCAATATAGTATTAATTATTTGCTAATCAAATTGCAGACTCTTATCTATTTCAAAAATGAATGTCTTTATTTGTTACTTTATTAATTTATAGATAAGTGTAATCCCAAGTGATTATTTAGAGGTACACATGGCCCACATAATTCTACAAGAAGCTTGGGCATATCTCCACTCACTTTCTATTGAGGTTATCCAGGCAGGTTTTGATGTATGTGTCATAGTAGTTGATCTGGTCCTGATAGAAAGCCGCCTTAGAGTTGAGCGCAGACAGAGTCTGCTGTAACTTCACCAACTCTGCTTTCCTCCTCTGCCTGTAGCGCCGCTGGTATCGAATGTCCTGCCAAATGAAACATTTTTGTTATTACAAATATTAAAAACACAGTCATGAACTAACAGAAGGTGTTTATGGTACCCTGCAGTCCTAAAGGGACAAGGTCATGGTATGATTTAATACAGAAGCCTAACTCTGAGTCTTGAGTCAAGTGCACAGCAATCGTTATAACTTTTACATCTATATGCTACTGCTTTTCAATGAGCCCCAACCTCTTTTTGAATAGTTCCTACACCCTTGTTTGAAGTCATTGAGCCCTGACCTTGGAAATGTCATTGATGATTTCCTGGTACTTGTGTTTTGAGCTGACCAGACCGGCCTGTTCCAGGGTTCTCAGGTTCCTGAGGATCTTCCTCTTCTTTTGCTCCAGAGGCAGTTGGCGGTCCTCCAGCATGGCCTGGCTGCTCTTTAACCCCTCTGGAGTCTGAGAGTCCTGGACCACCTGTCGCTCCACTAGCTTAGCGTGCTCTGCCTCCTACAGAACCAGAGAGAGGGTTTAGACGAATCGATTGAACTTCATTTAAATCTATTGGAAGACTGACCTCTATTCAGTCTTGTTGAGTCAAGAGCCTACTATACCTGTGCAGCAGAGGCAGGAGTTTCTAGGATATCAGTGAGTGTTTCCCCTGGTTGAATTCTCACAACATCCACTATCAGCTTCTTTGTTCTGCAAAGTGACAGGCAAACAAAGAAGAGGATGTACTTGTCAGGCATATCAGAGTGTCTTGTGCGTTGTCTCATCTGGTGAAATACGGGGTGACACTGTCCAGCAGAAAATGAAATGCACGTCTACTTCACGGACACTCGTGATAGAGATTTGCTAAGGACTGGAATATGTGACCCTGGACCATAAAACCAGTCATAAGTATAAGTATACCAGCCAACAATATATTGTATGGGTCAAAATTATCGGTTTTTATTTTATAGCAAAAATCATTAGGATATGAAGTAAATATCATGTTCCATGAAGATATTTAGTAAATTTCCTATCGTAAATATATCAAAACTTAATTTTTGATTTGTAATACGCATTGCTAAGAACTTAATTTGGACAACTTTAAAGGCGATTTTCACATCATTTTGATTTTTTGCACCGTGAGATTCCAGATATTCAAATAGTTGTATCTCGACCAAATACTAATATAAATAATATATTTAAATCAGCTTTAATATGCTGTATAAATCTCAATTTCAAAAAATTGACCCTTATGACTGGTTTTGTGGTCCAGGGTCACACATGCTGGTGACACAACAAAACTTACAAATGTCCAAACTTTTTGGAATTTGACGGAATTTATGCTTGTAATGATTTTAAAAACCTTTTAATCTTTTCTTCTACCTAGCATAAGAGTGTCAGGGTTTTAATAAAACAATGTCGGCGCCAATAGCCACGTGGTTAGCGCGTCACCATATAGCGTCATTGCGCTGTGGGCGTCCCGAGTTCGAATCCTGGCTCATGGACCTTTCTCGATCCCAGCCCCTTCTCCCTCTCCCACTTTGCGTTCTGTCTAACTACACTGTCCAGTCTAAATAAAGGCATAAAAATGCCAATAAATAAAAAAAATGAAAATGTAGGGTTCTTTAGTTTGTTAAATACAGTCAGTCAGTGGGGTTCAATGTTGTTTTGGACTCAAATTACATTATTTTTATTCCATGGACTTTCTTCAAAATATCTTATTTTATAGTATATGTCCCACAGAAGAAAGAAAGAAACTCATGCAGGTTTGAAACGACATTAGTGGGAGTAAATGATGATGATGATGTTTATTTTCGAGTGTCGAGTCTGTCCAAAGATTTGTCTGGTAGTGTAAGCTTATCAAAAGTGCCTGTAAGGAAATGCAGACCAATTTGTGGTTTATCTCTGTTAGATCATGCCTCCATGCCAGAAATATCAGATCTAGCCCAGGATGCCAGATCCTGTCTGAAACTATTCAATCTGGTAACAGAACAACTAGCAAGTCTTGTCTGGCACCAAAAACTAAAGTCTTCTATCAGCTAAGAAGTTGACTGAGGACAGCCAAAAAAGAGCAGAAGCAGGAAACGAAATGATGATAAAAAAGTAGAAGAGTTTAAAAGCAGACTTCATTAGTCATCATTGTTATCATACCATAGGAAAGCAAAACAACACAAATGTGTGGTCGCTCTCTTGAAGCAACACACACACACACACACACACACACACACACAGGTTGCTACTAAGAATCCTTAGATCCTTCATTTCACACTGAACATAAACAAACTGCCTGGTTACAGTAACTGATGTTCATACGGTCTGTAAACAAAACATCATACACGTCTGGGTCACTGGGGCTTCACAGATGCTGGGGATTTTTTTTCTGTGTGGAAATGGAGCAGGGTGTAAAGATATAGACAATGTGATGTGACATCACTGTTCCTGCTTCCTTCCCAAAGAAAGACTAGAAGGCTAGCGGTTAGCACACAAGTTGAACGGAAGGACAGCACTGGTCAGCAAATGACAGACAACAAATGTTTCCTTAGAGTATTACATAAAAAGAATGTGATGACCTCCGTACTTAAGCCCTGTTAACACCATACGACCAAAATCGTGCCTTTTTTGGAAAAACAATTAGAACTATGAAAGCCTGTTCCCGCCACTGAATAAATATAGAAAAATGTTATATGTGATATAAACTCGCAATTGGTAGTTATAAAGTCAGAACTGTGAGATAAAAACAAGCAATTCTGAGAATGAAGTCAGAATTGCGAGATATAAACTAAATTCTGCCTTTTATTCTCAGAATTGTGTGATATAAACTCACAACTGTGAGAAATAAAGTCAGAATGGCAAGATAAAAATTCAGGCTGTTTTTCTCGTAAATGTGAGTTTGTATCTTTATAAAGTTATAAAGTCCAATTTTGAGGGAAAAAAAAGACTGATTTGTTCTCAGAATTTTACATTTATTTCTCACAATTCTGACTCCACAACTCGCAGTTGCATGTCATAAAGTCAGAATTACAACTTTTTTTTCTCAGAATTGCAAGTTTATAACATGCAATTGTGAGTTTATCACACAATTCTTAGAAAAAGTCAGAATTTCAAGTTCATATTTCGCAATTATGACTTTATAACTCGTAATTATGAGTTTATACCACACAAGTTTGACTTTGTTTCTCAGAACATTAAGTTTATATCTCACAATTCTGAGAAACAAAGTCACAATTACCTTTTATATTTTTTTATTCAATGGCGGAAACAGGCTTCCATAGGAAAAACAACAACAACAACAATAAAAATCTGACATTGATGGCATGCAAATGTTCAATAACCAGCCATTCATTCAGATTAAAAAGTTGATCACATTGAATTTTTGCATTGAACTTTTGTCTTAGCATGAAGAAGTCTTTACTTAACAATGCTAATTATGCAAAGCCAGTCAAAAAAGGCCAATTTTAGAAGTGGAAAAGATAAAACTGGTCATCAAACCATTTCCTCTCATGGGTTACAAAAGATATGGAGACAGGAAATAAGGACAGTGATGAAAAGTTGAGTGTGCGCAGAGAGATATTTGTATGTTAGGACATTTTACGTATTAAGGCAGTTGAAGAAGTGGTGATTATTTGCTCACTTACTTCATCATTAGTCCCTTAATGTCTTTGTCATCTCCATCCAGCAGCTCAAACTTGTTGGTGAGGGTAAGGGAGATCTCTGTTTTGGCCAGCTGGCTCAGTGAGTTCTCCTTGTTGGGCTCATTTGCATCCACAGCTCCTTCACCTGGATGTCAGAGTTTCACATTCATTTGACATTCAACAGCGGTTTCTGTTTATCACTGTGTCATTTTCTTTTTATTTGCTGTCAGTGAGGACATATTCATCTGGACTCTTTTGCCAAAGGTTGCAAAAAATGTCTTCACTTCATCTAGGTGGATAATACTGGTGGTGTTTGAAAGCGGTTCCCAGTGAATGCAATGCATGAAATGATGTGTTTGTATTTGTTCTGATATTACCAAGCAGCGACTCGACGTCAGGAACTTCCCCTAGGTCCTTCAAGAGTTCATGCAGAAGATCACTTTGATCTGGGGCAATAGCTTCCTTATGTTCCAACACCAGCTAGAAGAGAAAAAAAGAGCCAATTTAAGTATTTCAGCTACAGCTAGTCTGTACAGACTAACAAAACACCCAACACACTTAATGCATTAAGAGCCGGGGGTGAAAACCTTTGGAATTTAACTTATTTTGTCTTCTGGGAAAGATGTGTGTATCCTTTGTCGCTTCTGAAGGGCAGTACTAAATGAAAAAATATGATATTTAGGCAAAATTTAAAAAAAAAGTACACATCTGCATTGTGTTCAAAAGTTTACAGCCCCGGCTCTTAATGCATAGTTTTTCCTTCTGAAGCATCAGTAAGTGCTTGAACCTTCTGTAATAGTTGCATAGTCCCTCAGTGTGAAAAGATGGATCTTAAAATCATACAGTCATTGTTGAAAAGGGTTTAAATACACAAAAATGCTGAAAAACCAAAGAATTTGTGGGATCTGAAGGATTTAGTAAAGGTTATGGGTTCGATTCCCAGGCAATACATGAAAAACAATGTATGTCTTAAAGTGCAAATGAAGTCACTTTGAATACAAATGTTTTAAAAATGTAATGTAAAGTTAATACATCTGGGATTCTTAGATGTCTCCTGTCTTCAAATCTTTTTAAAAATCTGCAACAACTAAAAGGATGAGGTATTTGTTTCCAATATATTTAATTGTTCTAAAATTTGGCAGAAAAAAAAACAGAACAACGCCCAAAATTAGAAGTCAGTACACAGGTGGATTAAGAAGAATATATGGACAACAATTTTCTCCATGTACAGCTTCTAAATATCTCCTCAAATCATACAATATTTCTCATTCAATATAATACACATTTTAGCCACACAGCTTAAAATGGACATCACATCTGTTTGTCTTTGTGCTGCACAATGAGAAACATACAGAAATGTCACTGCTTTCCAACAAAAGGAATGTAGGGGCTTGGCCGAGAGGGGTGAAGTATGAAGGCTCCATTTATTATGTCTACACAGGTCATGATGTCACTTCCTCACACATATGGATCAAGTTAAGCCGCTCGTCACAGTAGACTCAAAGTTCTAAATGACTCATTGATGCCTAATGAAACTTAATCACAATGAGCTGCAGGTCTAAAAAGCAGCATTTGACTTCACATTCCAGATCACGTCCCAACAATAAAAGCTGAAAACACACAGGACTCTCTTTTATATGAACAACCCAAAAATAAGATAAAAGAAGAGGTCATCTCTTCCACTGAAGTCGGCACAAAATGAAAATGTACCCTATCTATTTCCTAAATGCATATTATAGATCTCACTGTGAATGACCTTGTAATGTTTAATCTAATATTCCATTGAAAATGACAGTCTTCTCTCTGGTGACATATGCAGGTCTTCTCCAAAACCTTGTCCCTGCAAGCTCATGTTCATCTGCCCCACTTTTCACAACTTTAAAAAAAAGTACAAGATTTGTAGTCAATTCTCAGTTGTATGTTAAGTTGCATGTCTTACAGAGTGTGTGTTGATAATCTCCTCAATAGAGATGTAGATGACAGGTTTGCTGAGTGTCACCATGTCAGAGTACTCGTCCACGTTAAACTTCTCCTCTGGAGCTGGAACGTCGCAAGCTGCCTGAAAGAAGCCCCTGAAAAAAAAAAAAAGTTATTGACCTTTTCCCTAATCCACACAGAAGTAAGCCTATGGGTGACACTTCCAGTTCATTAGCCGCTATAGGGAAATACAGGAAAAATAATAGAATGCCAGACCCATAAAATGTACAAATGGCTGCGCCCACTCTTACGGGAATAAAACACTGGATAACCAGGCCCAGATTAAATCTGCAGATTACTTTGTGATTTTTGTGGAAAATCTGTGGATTTCTTTAGAATTGATATAATGATGGTCAAATGTGTAGCCGAAAATATGATGGAATTCAATATTTAATACACAAACACGCAGGAGACATGAGAGTGAGGAATTTGGTAAGTATCAGCTGTTCAAATTTTGAGAAATCTGTTGAGCTTTCTAGTTTTGTGCAAGAAACAATAAAAAACAATAAAAAACAAGATCAAAACAAATGTATAATGCCAGGCAGGCTTGAATGAGAACGCCACATGCTAAACTGCAATAATCCAGCTCTAGTGTAAACTTTCAGATCTATCACAGACGTGTCATCAGGCAGAGCTGCTGAGAATCTGAGGAAAAGAAAAGCAGCAGGGAGTTTCCAGTAAGCATGACTCACCAGCATGGGAATGAGGGGTTTGGGCAAAAGGTCATTTAGCACTTCCAGCCTCCCCCCACACACACACACTTATGTCTAAAGTGGCAACACATGTCCCTCCTCTCTGCTGATGCCTTACTTTCACACAAAAACACTTCCTCACCTTTCACCTCCATTTTCATATATCCTCAGCTTGTCCTGACTCTCATATCTGTGATTGTTTCGAGGCAGGATTCAAACTCGGGGCGGGATTCAAACTCGGGTCCCTGTGAGCACAACTGCGCTATATGTCATTGCGCTAACCACAAGGCTATGGGTGCCGACGAGAGTAGCATCTTCTGTTTCAAGTTATTTTATTACAACACACATTCATGACACCACTGATAAACAACAACTGCCTCACACTTTCAGCACCTATACATCCCTATATGGCCCATTCTACAGAACTGGTGCAAACTGCTGTTCCACAACCAAAAAACACATTTAAAAAGCATTTAAGTATTCAAATCTTAGATGTTTAATAAGATCCTTCTATTATCCATTGAATCCCACAATAACATTTAAAATAACAGTAAGCTTAATATATAAAAAATCACCATTTAGTGGGTACTTGCAATGGGGAGGTGGCTGTCCAGAACCATAACCCCTAAATTTCAACTTAAGTTCAAAATATTCATTTTATATTTTCTTTGTAAATTACGAAACTTTATGTAAAAAAATGTGCGTTTTGTTTTGGTCCATTGACTGAGAATGGTTTTTACTACACCCCTACATTTATGATCAGGAAATATTTGTGTTACGCTTTCTCATAGCTACATGGTGAGTAGATCATCATTTTGAGGTAAATGCATTCAAAAGTATGAAAAATCCATTTGTAACTTTAAAGAAAGTCACTACCGAACACCTTTTTTGGGAGTTATTCCATAACATTTAGTTTTTTTGTGTGTACAACTGTTCAGAACTGTGCTAGCTAACCATGTGCTGACTAGCATCTATGAGCTAGCTTAAAAAATATCTAAAACTGTCACTACCAAAACAGTCACGACTAAAACATTTGGTGGTGTTTCGGTAGTGAGATCTTTGTTTTGTTTTTTTTGGGTGTTATTCCATAAAACTGTCACTACCATATCAGTCACGACCAAAACATATCAGTCCATTATATAGAAAGAAATGCTGAAATCTTTTCCTCAAAAAACATAATCTCCTTACGACTGAAGAAAGAGACATGAACATCTTGCATGACAAGGGGGTGAGTACATTCCAAAATGCAGTTTAAATGCAGCTCAAACGATCACAAATGCAGTTGTAAATGATCCCAGCCGAGGAAGAAGGGTCTTATCTAGCGTAACGATTGGTTATTTACATAAAAATAGTACAATTTATATACTTTTTAATGTCAAACGCTTGTCCTCTGCCTGGACTGTTTTTTTCCGGTTCATGACAGTTAGGGTATGTCGAAAAACTCCCATCTCATGTTCTTCCTCAACTTCAAAATCATCCTATATTGCTGTTTTACCTTTTTCGTTAAGGGTGTTTGATCTTCTTTGCATGTTCACTTTGCAAAGATTGGGTCGGTACTTCTGCAGCGATGTAGGATGATTTTAAAGTGATTTTTGAAGTTGAGGAAGAAAATACAATTGGAGTTTTTCGACATACCCTAACTGTCTTGAACCAGAATACACAGAGTTCAGGGAGAGCAAGACAAGATGAGCATTTGACATTAAAAAGTATTTAAATTGCATCTTTAAAATGAAAATAACCGATCGTTTTGCTAGATAAGAGCCTTCTAGAACAGCATTTGGGATTGTTTGAAGCCGCATTTAAAGTTCAAAATCGGGGCACCATATCAGTCCATTATATGGAGAAAAATGCTGAAATGTTTTCCTCAAAAAACATAATTTCTTTATGACTGAAGAAAAAAAGACATGAACATCTTGACAAGGGGGTGAGTACATTATATGTGAATCTGTTTTGGAAGTGGACTTCTCCTTTAACTGCACAATTACTAGAAATGTGTACCTTGGAAATTATACAATTTGCATACATACAAAATGTCTACACACAAAAACACATTTTTTAAAAGAGTTTCCAAGTCTGTAGAATGACCCATATAAGAACTTGACTAGCACTGAACTTCACTGTGGGAAACTTATCACTCTAGCAACTCCATACTATTTTGAATGTCGTTAGATCCAAAATGACTGGTCTCATGAGAGCAGAGTATGGATTTCCCGAAGACAATATTTTGTAAATTGGAAAAGGCTAAATGAGTATATTTTACTTGGGGTACAGCAGGTAGTTCTGGTGTGGATAAACAACAATGTATTTTACCTCTGCATCCTAGCTTCATAAATTTTGTCAGACCTGAGACACTTGCCAAACTGAAACAACACCAAATTGTTCCTGCTCCTCCTCATGAAATGAAACCGTAAAATAAAGGCCTGATTATTTCAGGGACCTTTGTTCTCCTCACCTGAACCTTTGGTAGGTCTGGGAGATGTAGCTGTTCATGGGAGTGAGGTGGTCGCTCTCGTCTTCAAACAGCTTGTTGGCGGCAGCATGCTGTAGCATCTTAGCCACTGACGCCAGGTTCCTCCTCTGCTCCGAATGCACTTGCCCTCCGGCCGTCATGTCAATAATGTCAAAGCCATCTGGAGCCACAATGGCAGGATTCATGTAACGGTAATAGAGCAGAGTCCCAACAATCTGTGGGAAGAAGACTGCACTATTCAGACAGCACTTATTTCATCTGAATCAATACTTTTCTGGGTTCTCAATATATTGAATCTTTAAGCAGTTGTGGTTTGGCATGTCAAACAATTACAGCTATATTTCAAGTATGAAAAGAGCTTTGCAGACAGGCCAGGTGAATGCTCAGTTTAAAAGAAACATTTGTATGGATACAGGAGTACCACTAAAATTTTGAACATCTGACCTTTAATAATTCATCCTCTGTGGCATCAGGGAATTTCTCATGAAGCGTGTCCTTTAGAACTTTAGCAATATATCTCATGCCGTAACTGCATGCAAAAGAAAACAGATCAGATGATGCAAAATAAAACTTACATATCAGCAGCTTCAAAAGGAAATCTAGCCATACCTTAAAATAATGAGATGACTTTAACGCATGAGCAAAATATTACACAATGCTAGGTCCTTAAAAATCTATCTTGTATCTCTATATTTTCAACTGTGCTGCCCCCTGGTGACACCGTAAGGTAATACTGTAAAAAGCACTCCTTCATATTGCAAGAGGCATATCTGACAAACCTAGCAAGTGATATAAAAAAGACCTGCATGAATCAGAACTGAAAATCTGCATGAAAAGCTATGATGGTCTTAATTCTTACGGGATGGAGTCCAGCGATGACATGATCGAGCTGAGCACTTTGTCTGTGACGGTCCGGAGCACCTGATTGGAGGATTCCAGTTTAGCCCTCACCTCCTCATGTGACAGAGCCTGCTCTGGTGTGACCTCATATGGCAGCTTACTAGAAATAAAGTTCAACAACAGTAGCACAAGTAAATAAAAAAAGTCAAGTAAAATACTAAAGATAGAAAGATGGGGTCAGTATAAAATATAGAATTATTTAGTGTATGTGGAAGAAGTCCCTTAGCTGCATTTATTCAATAAAACATACAGTAAAAACAATAATATTGTGAAATATATTACTATTTAAGAGTGTTTTCTGTTTGAATTTATTTTCAAATGTAATTTTTTCCTGTGATGACAAAGCTGAATTTTCAGCATCATTACTCCAGTCTACAGTGTCACATGATTCTTCAGAAATTATTTTAATATGCTAATCTGATGTTTAAACATTTTTTCTCTTAATAATTTTGTGGAAATCATGATTCCACAAATCTTAAAAATAAATAAAAGCATTAATTTCCTTCAAAAATTTCCTTTACAAATTTTTTAATTGTATGGAAAATTGTAAATATGCTAACAAAAATGCAGGAAAATGGATGTAAGTCTAAATGAAAGTGTTTTTAATATATGCACAAAATGAGAAAATATGCAAATGGATGTTGTGTGCGTTTTCGAACCTGGCTTCTCCTGTTGCGGTCTCTAGCTGATTAACCCAGGCCTTGTAGATGTCTACAGGGTTAGTGTTGATGCCCAGGTTCTTGTCCTCAATGATCTCTTTCACCACAGGTCCTAGTAGCTGTCTGAGAGCGTTCTGTCCACGAGCACCACGGTAAAAGCTCAAAACCATCTTAATGACTGTAGGGTTCCCCGTCACTATTTCCTGGATATGATCCACCTTAGATCTGCCAGAGATGACAGCACATTGATATTTGCCAGACTGTATATTATAAAGCACAACTATACATATATTGTATCACAGACATCTCTTCAAAATAGTGTCTTTGCATGCTTGAGCTAACAAACAGTCTAAATATCTCTAAGATAAATCTTACTTGATCTCTTCTCGCAAGGCTGACTCAAAAAGCTTGAGCAGCAAATATTCTTCCCGCTGGTTTGAAGCATAGTTATACAACGTGAAGATCACAGTGTCCATGAACTTGGTGGATTTGTTCTGGGGCATCTGGAAGATTAGCTTGGCCAGGTACGAAGGATTAGTCTGTTAAACGAAGAAAACAAACTGATTAAAACATAACTGAAAGGATTTAGAGTATTTAAAAGTTTTATAAATTATATATATATATATATATATATATATATATACATATACATACATATATACACACACGCACACACACAGAGTTGAGGTCAAAAGTTTCCATACACCTTTATCTTTGCCAAAATAAGGGGGATCACACAAAATGCATGGTATTTTTTATTTAGTACTGACCTGAATAACATACAACACATAAAAGACATTTACATATAGTCCACAAGAGAAAATAATAGTTGAATTTATAAGTGTATACATACACTTGATTCTTAGTACTGTGTTGTTACCTGAATGATCCACAGTTGTGGTGTGTTTTTTTTTTTGTTTTGTTTTTGAGTGATAGTTGTTTATGAGTCCCTTGTTTGTCCTGAACAGTTAAAGGAGAAGTTCACCTTCAGAATAAAAATGTACAGATAATTCACTCACCCACTTGTCATCCAAGATGTTCACTTCTTATTTTCTTAAGTCGATAAGAAATTATGTTTCTTGAGGAAAACATTTCAGGAATTATCTCCATATAATGGACTTCAATGGTGCCCCCAAGTTTGAACTTCCAAAATGTAGTTTAAATGCAACTTCAAATGGCTCTAAATAATCCCAGCCGAGGAAGAAGGGTCTTATCTAGCGAAACGAACAGTCATTTTTTGCATCATGTGCATCGCAGAAAATAGACAAGATGAGCATTTGAGGTTAAAAAGTACATAAATTGTCAATTTGTTTCGAAAACGACCGATCGTTTCACTAGATAAGACCCTTCTTCCTTGGCTAGGATCATTTAGAGCCATTTGAAGCTAGACTGAAACTGCATTTTTGAAGTTCAAATTTGGGGTCACCATTGAAGTCAGTCACTATATGGAGATGGAGAACTGTTTTCCTCAAGAAACATAATTTCTTTACAACTGAAGAAAGAAAGTCATGAACATCTTGGATGACAAAGGGGTGAGTAAATTATCTGTAATGTTTTGTTCTGGAAGTGAACTTCTCCATTAAACTGCCCGCTGTTTTTCAGAAAAATCCGAAAAGATCAGGGTAAATTTAACTTATTTTGTCTTTTGGGAAACATGTAGTTTCCCAGTACTAAATGAAAAAGAATAGGATGTTTAGGCAAAATAAGAAAAATGTACACATCTTCATTTTGGAGCATCAGTGAGTGTTTGAACCTTCTGCAATAGTTGCGTATGAGTCCCTCAGTTGTCCTCAGTGTGAAAAGATGATCTCAAAATGATAGAGTACATTTTAGAAAGGGTTCAAATACACAAAAAATGCTGAAAAACCAAACAATTTGGGACCTGAAGATTTTTTCTGAAGAAAAGTGGGCAGTTTAACTGTTCAGGACAAACAAGGGACTCATGAACAACTATCACAAAACAAAAAAAAACAGCTGTGGATTATTCAGGTAACAACACAGTATTAAAAATCAAGTGTATGCAAACTTTTAAACAGGGTCATTTTTATAAATTTAATTATTATTTTCTCTTGTGAACTACATGTAAATGTCTTTTATGTAAAATATCTTATTCGGGTTAGTACTGAATAAAAAATAACATGCATTTTTTGGTGAAATAATTAACATTTTGCAAATTCTACAAGGTGTATGGGCACTTTTGACCTCAACAGTATATATATAAATATATATAATGTAGAAATGCTGTTTATTTATACATTTATGTAGCAAATTAACAAATATGTTTTTAAAAATGTTGTTATTTTTATTTATGAATGAGAATGAGTAAAAAAATTTTCAATCAGTGCAAAATGTAATTGGAATATTCCATTACAGCAGCATTTATACCTCAGCATTTCAAAATATTTCTTAAATGATTTAAAATGACTAAATTTGTGCCAGAGTTCTTTATCTCACTTGTAGTAGGTAGAAGAGATGCTGATAGGCCTCTAGTTTCTTCCTCTTCTCTTTGCTAAGACCTTTGATGCCTTGCTTTTCCCCCATGGCCGGATCTTCTTTGCTCATTTTGTTCTTTTTGCTCTTCATCTTTTTGCTGTGTGACACCACATCCTACCAGAAGAGACAACATAGCAGTAGTCGGAAAAATTAGAATGGGTCAATGGGTCATACTCGACTGGTTTGGACATCTGTTGCTGTCTTTACTCTCATGAGACTCCTAAGAAAACAAGTATGGTGTTGTTTGTGTTGTTGTTTTTCTTTTAGTGATGTGTGTTTACTTTACAGTAGCATTTTTCATCATGGGAAAACTGAAACCCAAGCACATCAAAGGATAATGTAACAGTATCTCATTAAACCAGAGTGTATCCAACAAGCATTTCAAAAAGATTAAGCTTTATAGACCACTTGATCGCATGAAAGCACTGAAAGCAAAACTGTATCTAACCTGTAGTGTGATCCTGTTTTTTACTAACAGGCCAATTTTAATATCCATCAAATTCAGATCCTTTTCCATTTGCTGATTAGCACGAATCTTGGTGACCACTTCCTCTCTGAGCTGTGTCACTTCCTGTTCCTCCTGTAAATCGAGGCTACTTTGTTCCAGCAAATGTACAAATTTACGGACCACTGCGAGAGGGGGGTGCTGAGAACCGGCTGTTAGAAAAACAGAAAACACAATCGCCTTTACCTTACAAAGCCATCAACTAACTATGCAAGTAAATGTAAATGAATACAATAAATACAATATAATGTTATTGACTTACTCAGGGTTCTGTAGTCAACTCTTGCTTTGTTAGCCTTAAGATAAGCTTGAATCTTCACTATTTCTTTCTCCTGAGCAAGACACACAGAATATACCATTTTCATGAGTATAAATGATGAAGATGCTGCTTGTTCACATTAGTGCTTGTGCGTGACTTACATGGTCTCTAAAGTACTGCAGTCTCTCTGTGTAGCTTCGTTTAGCTTTCCACATCTTCACCAATGACTGTAACTAAATTATAGAGGAAACATGTTTTCATACTTTGAACACTGCACTTCAAAGCAACAAGGTAAAAAATAATGAAATACTGTAATGAAAAAGCATCAGCGATAGGTCTGTTACCTTAATCACGCTGCTCACACTGTCTTGGAAGGTCTTTAGTTTGTCCTTATAGACTCTTCTCTGTTTGTAGCCCTTCCAGGATGCCTGTAATCATAAACCAATGTGAAATAGACCACGTGACAAGATTTTTGAGAGTCTTAGAGCTTTCAAATTATATACACAGTGTCTTGCAAAAGTATTCATACCCCTTTACATTTTATGTTGCAGCCTTATGTTAAACAGCTGTAAATTACTTTTTTTTTTAACCACATCAATCTACACTCCATACACCATAATGACAAAGCACAAAACAGATTTGTGACAACTTTGCAAATTTATTAAAAATAAAACACTGAACAGATTGCATAAGTATACCCTTAACTCAGTACATAGTTGAAACTCCTTTACAGCCTCAAGTATTTTTGGGTATGATGCGACAAGCTTTGCATATCTGCATTTGGCAATTATCTGCCATTCATTGCCTCACCTCTTCACCTATCAAGCTCTGTCAGCTGGATGGGGGCTGGCAGACGTTTTCAGGTTTCTCCAGAAATATTTGATTGTGTTCAAGCCAAGACTCTGGCCGAGCCACTCAAGTTTTCATGTGAGAGGATTGAGTTTGGCCAAACCGCCAAAAAGACTGAATTGGGGGAGTGTTGCAGTGATGTTTGTCCTTATGTAGGTTTCTCCTATCTCCACATATGATCATGGAGCTCAACCATCAGATTCCTTCTGTACCGATTGCTCAGTTTGGCCAGGAGGCCTGCCAGGGTTCCCACACCTTGGTTAACTTCAAATTCAAGGACTTTTCAAGGACTTTCCAGGTCCAATACCCTCAAATTCAAGTACTTAATGCGGGGACACATTTCAATTGAGATAAAGATTACATCGTGTTACCTTGTAAGATACATTGCTACAGTTTTCTTTTTAAGTTATTTTTAAGCATTTATTTTTGGCCATATGACAGAGATCTGATATTCTATTTGTCGTATTTCTGAAACAACTGAAGAATAATCGGCTCTGCACCTGGCCAGGTGATGGTCCTTTGCTTCTCTGGCATGCCATTCTTTGTAATCTTAATTATTATAAATAAAAAGCCCCCGAAGTAGAGCAATGACCATATCCCATATCAAAACACAAAATATTTCATTTCCATACCTAAAAATGTATATTTTACAGTCACCTTTGTGCAGACTGAACATAAACTAAAAATCCTTCTACCAGTGGCCATCACAAAACTTAACATCTTGCACAGTTTTATCACAGGTAGAAGGCAAAATGTTTCAATATAAGCAATTCAGTCAGATGTAATTTAAGCAATATTTCAAGCATTTAACCTGCGAGAGAAAATCAACCATTCTCAACAGTTTAAAATCAGCCCAATTCCGTGCAAAAAATGCAGATTTGGCAACCCTGCATCCAATACAAGCTGCAGGAATCAGATTTAACAGATCATGGTTCGAGACAAGAGTAAGGAGAGATGAATGACAAATCATGCTTGAGGATTTGCTGCTTAGCAGATAATGCGCTCATATCTGATCTTCTAAGATGTGCTCCTTTTTGGACATTTTGGGCGATTTAGAAATCCTGGCCAAACACACTTTTTTTAGGTCAAAAAAGAGGACATGTCTGGGGAAAAGAGGACGTATGGTCACCCTAACTAACGTAAATCAAGCAAGCTAGTATGCATAGGCCACGAAGTGTTGGTGAAATAGCACATTAGCGGACCGGAGGGAACAATATGGATTTTTTTCCAGAACATTTCTTGCACAAAATAAAGCACTTTCAAGGACCTGTATCTATGTATGCTTATTTTCAAAAACTTTCCAGGGTCTTGAAAAAATTTCTTTAGATTCACAAACTTTCAAGGATTTCAACGACCCGTGGGAACCCTGACCAGCTCTAGAAAGAGTCCTGGTTGTTTCAAACTTCTTCCATTAAGGAAGTGGAGACTACGTGGAGACTACATGCTTCTGTGAGCTTTCAATGCAGCAGATTTTTTTTTTTAAATCTTCCCCAGATGTATGGCTTGATGCAATCCTGTCTCTGAGCTCTACCTCAGGGCTTGGTTTTTGCTCTGATATGCATTTTCAGCTGTTAGACCTTTTTATTAAGATGTGTGTGCCTTTCCAAATCATGGTTAATTTCAAATTTCACCTGTCCCAGATAAGGGTATGAATACTTACGCAATGGAATCATTTAAGTTTTTATTTTTTATAAATGTGCAAAGATGTTAAAAAACTGTTTTTTGTTTTGCTATGGTGTATGGAGTGTAGATTGATGTGGGAAAAAAAAAGTCATTTAAATCAGTTTAACATAAGGCAGCAACATAAACATGAAAAAAATTAAGGGTTATGAATACTTTCGCAATACTTTTGTATACCTTTTCTTAAATAAGAACTTGATTAAACATGAGTTAATGTTAGTAATAACATGCAGTAAATTACAATAAATAACAAGGCTGTTAATGGCCTGCTATACAAGTAATCAGGTTAAGTATCAATACTTTATATTAAAGAGTTAAGCACCTGCAGTTTGATGACGCTCGGCTCTTGTTTGTGCAGGTACTCCAACCTGTCATTATGTGCTCGCCTCACCAGGTATCCACGAATCAGGGCCTGCAGCTGGATGATGAGCGGCTCATTGGCCAACCACAGCTGCTCTCTGTTATACTCTGCTGTTACACTGCTCAAAACACTCTAGTTGAGGGAAAAGAAAACATGAACAGAGCTTACATACTTTAATTCAACACTAAAAACAGTAAATGTATATTTGTGCTGAAGACAAACCTGAATATCTTCTTTGGTGAGCTGTGAACTGTCATGGACAAAATGATCTGGCTCAACCCACGTCCCTTCGTTGCTTTCAATGTTGTAAAAGTAGTCATATTTATCCTTGATCTTGTGTTTTACCCATGAAGTGCCACTGGTTCCTACAGAAAAATACATTTAAAGCACTGTGATTGCTACTCTTAATAATTAAGTTGTTCTTCACACAAGCTCAAGACATATGTCTGAAATCAAATGAATCAGTAAATGTTTTAGATTATATAGAGGTGAGATAGTTACCTTGTTCTGTTTGAGTGCTCTGTAAGTGAGAGAGCTGGTTTTGGTAGACTTGAGCACATTCAGGCAGCACCGCTCGAAGACCTGCATCAGGATGCTGCAGAGCCGCTAGTGTGGCCTTAGCATCTCCCTCAGATACTGCCCTGTTAATATCTGCTACTGCCTCAGCCACTAAAATATCACACGCATAAGCATAGCAAGTGTATAATATATAAAAATGTTTACATATTTTACGGTGTCTTACTGTAGTCTGTAAGTATTGTAAAACAGAGTTTAAATATCAAACTCAGACATGAAAGGTCATAGGCCATTATGTGGATCGCATGTATTAATCGACATCCTTTATAGGGATGTGTATAAGAAATTAATAGACTGAGAAGAAAATCTCAGTCAGCTTTCATGCAGTTTACACACTTACATTTGAGTGCGTCCTCCTGGTTCCGGTTGGCAGTGTGCACGGCCTCCTGGATCTGGTCCAGCCACAGCACAGCAGATTCATCTCCAGAGCTCTGTTAAAGCACAACACACGTCAGCACATGCCACATACAAACAAGTGTAACTGAACACACACTGTCACATGGTTAACAAATCATCTGCTACTGCAAACCAATTCACTCTAAATGTAAACAACTAAATCAAGTAAAGACGGGAGACATTCTGTGCATTCTGTGTTTTTTTTTTACACAGCAGTCATATAAATAGCATCTCATCTACATGATGTCATATGTTAAAGGGGAAGTCCACTTCCAGAACAACAATTTACAAATAATTTACTCACCCCCTCGTCATCCAAGATGTTCATGCCTTTCTGTCTTCAGTCATGAAGAAAAATGAAAGATCGTTTCGCTAGATAAGACCCTTCTTCCTCGGCTGGGATCGTTTAGAGCCGTTTGAAGCTGCATTTAAACTACATTTTAGAAGTTCAAAATCAGGGCACCAATGAAGTCCATTATATGGAGAAAAATCCAGAAATGTTTTCTTCAAAAACCATCATTACTTTACGACTGAAGACAGAAAGACATGAACATCTTGGATGACAAGGGGGTGAGTAAATTATCTGTAAATTGTTGTTTTGGAAGTGGAGATCTCCTTTAAGGATAAAGGTTTGTTAAAGGGATAGTTCACCCAAAAATGACAATTACACTATGATTTACTCACCCTCAGGTCATCCTGTGTATATGACCTTCTGCTTTCAGACAAATACAATCAGAGTTATGTTAAAAAATGTCCTGGCTCTTCCAAGCTTTATAATGGCAGTGAATGGGTGTTGAGATTTTGAAATCCAATAAAGTGCGTCCATCCATCATAAAAAAGTGCTCCACATGGCTCTGGGGGGTTAATAAAGGCTAGAGATTATGGTTTATAAAGTTTTAAATATGGATCGATTGCCTTCAGAAGGCCTTTATTAACCCCCCGGAGCTGTGTGGAGCACTTTTTATGATGGATGGATGCATTTTATTGGACTTCAAAAATCTGTGCCCATTCACTGCCATTATAAAGCCTGTAAGAGCCAGGACATTTTTTAAAATAACTCTGATTGTATTCATCTGAAAGAAGAATGTCATATACACATAGGATAGCTTCAGGGTGAGTAAATCATAGGGTAATTTTCATTTTTGGGTGAACGATCCCTTTAACTAAACGTTTAAAATAATATACAGAATGAACACTAAATAAAACACTAACACTGACTTGCTTTTCTTTATGAGATATGCTACAGTATTTCGTCTATTATTTTTTTTTTACTTTGGAAACATTCATACAGTAATAGGGAAGAAGTGATTAAGTGAAAACAGACCAGAAAAGAGATGTTAATGCATATAAATATAAATAAATAAATAATTTAGTTCAAGTGTCTTCAAGTAGTTCATGGGACATTGTTAAATCGGGTGATCACGTTGCAAGGCCATACTGTCTTTTGCATATTGAATTAACAATAAAAAGGAAAAGGTAGGAACCCACAAACTGATAATAACAACTGCTGTGAAAAACTAAAGATGAATCATTTATCAACACTGATACTCTAAAAGACAAAAATAAATACTATTCTCTTTATCGGAAGAGATAAGATCTGAAGAAAAAACGAAAGAAAGAAAGAAAGAAAGAAAGAAAAAAAGAAAGGAAGAAATTACAGGAACACATTTATCCAATAAAAGACTTGCAGCCAGAGTCATTTCCAAAATACCATTATGTAATTTACACACTATTTATAAACAAAAGTTTGTAAATAGTTTGCTCCATGAACTGGATCTAAAGGAAGTCAGTCGTCACGCAGCATTTCCTGACATGCCTGAAACATGAGCACTGAGCAATTCTGACTCCAGACTCCCAAAGCCCTTGACAGGAAACCAGTCACACATCACACCCTTCGAAGTAAACGTCTAACTAGACAGTTATTTGTCTAGAGACTGATCCTCAAAAGAGTCACTTGTAGTTCATGTCTAGTTTGAAGAACAATAATTTGCAAAAAAAATAAAAATAACTAGAAAAACCCTTCAAACATGTGGAAAGTTTTTATGCTGCTGCTATTACCATTAATGTTTGCGGAATCATTTCAAGACTCAGGTAAGACAACAAATATTCTCTTTTAGTTAAAGATGAACAGCTGATTTCTATGTGGTAGAGATGTGAACTTGGATTTTTGTGACAAAGAAAACTTGACTTGCCTCTTTCAGTAGGAGCTACTGTCACAGTCTATAACACTTTTACTAAAAGTCGCTAAATCCACATTTTTAATCACCTAAAACTAATTATTCTCTAAATATAATGTGTCAAAATTTAGCAACATAATGATGGTGAGTTAATGAGAATTTTGGGTAGTTATATATCGCTGAAAGAACAACGAATAGAGTCAGAGACAGAACGTCAGAGATCAGAGACGGAACTAAAATAAATTAAATGTAGTAAGTAAATATAATGTTACATGATTAAAAATGTAACACTTTAAATGAATTATTAACCTTAAAAATGTCTGTCAATCCGGAACATCTCTGCCTATAATATTAAAAACTAAAACCAAACAGCCTTTATTTAATTTCAGCTGGTTTTAATATCTTAGGTCACCTCGAATTTTAAATTCAATTCAATGTTTTCCATATTTTTCTAGCTAATAAAAGAACAAAAATGCAGTGCCTTGTGAAAGTATTCATACTCCTTAATTTTTGTTGTTGCTTCCTTATTTTAAACTGCTTTAAATTACTTTTTTCCACATTAATCTACACTCCACACACCATAATGGCAAAGCAAAAAACGGGTTTTTAACATATTTGCAAATGTATTAAAAATTAAAAACTTAAATGATTCAATTGCATAAGTATTCATACCCTTATCGGGGATACTTGAAATTTAGCTCAGGAGCTCTCATGTTGTTTGTAGATGTTACTACACTTCGTTACTACAAGTTAACCTGCGGCAAATTCAATTGAATGGGTATGATTTGGAAAGGCACACACATCTTGATAAAATGTCTAATAGCTGAAAATGCATATCAGAGCAAAAACCTGCCCTGAGGTAAAAAAATAAAAATAAAAAACAAAACTGCCTGTAGAGCTCAGAAACAGGACTGGACCAAGCCACGCATCTGGGAAAGAGTTCAGAAAAAATTCTACTGCACTGAAGGTTCACAGAAGCATGTAGCCTCTGTTACCCTTAATGGAAACTGAGTCAAACTGAGCAATTTATGGAGATGGGCCTTGGCTAGAGTTGTGACCAAGAACCTGATGGTCATTCTAGTTGAGCTCCATGATCATATATGCAGATGGGAGAAACAAAAAGACTTGAGGCTGTAAAGGTGCTTCAGCTAAATACTGAGTTAGGGGTATGAATACTTATGCAATGTACTTATTTCCGGTTTTTTTTTTTTTTAATCAATTTATGAAGTTGTAACAATTCTGTTTTTGCTTTGTCATTATGGTGCATAGAGTGTAGATTGATGTGGAAAAGTATTTAAAACATTTAAACCTAAGGCAGCAACATACAACCTGAAAAAAA
>JAHKKF010516801.1:0-14104 GCA_019740295.1 Labeo calbasu | reverse complement strand
AGCATTCACTCAGTATCATTATCTCATTTTTGACCGAGATGGCTTTTAGCTGGTTTTGCATCTGAACTCTTCATATGTAAATGTCTTTTATGTGAAATCTCTTGTTCAGGTAAATAACATGCATTTTGGTAAAATAATTAACATTTTGCAGATTCTGCAAAGTGTATGTAAAATTTTGACCTCAACTGTATATGAATGTTTGCTGTGTTCAGCCTAACTTATTTTCAAATATGTTCAAAATGGTGAAGTGAGTATACATTTTTCAGCATATAGTGCATTATATAGTGATATTTTAAACCAGCTTTAGATGGTTTGCTGGTTTTAGCTGGTTTAAGATGGTCTCACAGACTAGCCAAGCTGGTGTTAAGCTAGTTTAACTGTTCTCAAAGTATATTAGGATGTTTTTCTCTCATCACGGATAACAAACCAAATCTAAAATCTAGTATCCTACATTTGTTTTTTGTCAAGCAACTACCAAAGTGTTTTTCTGCACATGTAGCAACGTCTACCCACACTGATTTCTACTAGGAATGAAAGAATTGGAGAGAAACAAAAAACTATCTTCTCTCCAGGTCATCATGACCTCTGAGAAATGAAGGCAGGCTGTAAAACACTTAGACATAACCCAGAGCTGGGCCTTGAGTGAAGATATTGAGCAAGACAGATATATAGCACTAGCTTAGGAATTTAATTGAAAAAGTGCCCTAGAAATCCACCTATCACTCAATATATAATACATAGTACTAAAAACACAGCACAGGTGGTGCATGATGAAAGTTTAAAGTCAGCTTCTATTTTTAATAGTGAGTCTTTGCAAGGGATAGTTCACCCAAAAATGAAAATTCTGTCATTAATTACTCACCCTCATGGCATTCCAAACCTGTAACCTTCGTTTGTCTTCGGAATACAAATTAAGATATTTTTGATGAAATCCGAGAGCTTTCTAACCCTGCATAGAGGCACAGGTCAAGGCACAGAAACCTAGTAAGGACACTGACAAAATAGTCTTCGTCTCTTTCTACTGTTGAATAAAATTATTTTTATTTTCTTTGCACACAAAAAAGTATTGTCATAGCTTCATAAAATTACGGTTGAATGACTGATGTCATGGATCATTTTAACAATATGCTTACTACATGTCTGGGCCTTCAACGTGGTAGTACCCTTACTGTCTATGCAGGGTCAGAAAGCTCTAGGATTTCATCAAAAATATCCTAATTTGTGTTCTGAAGTTAAACGAAGGTCTTACAGGTCTGGAGCGACACAAGGGTGAGTAATTAATGACAGAATTTTAATTTTTGAGTGAACTACCGCTTTAAGTGATGTTAAGTTTGTCTATTCTCAAACTTACAGATAAAGGAAATGCATTTTGTTTACCTATTCCATGGACTTTCTGCATCACTGGTCTGGATAACCATGAAAAGTCATCCATTAATGAAATGCATTTGTATAGTTGACACACATCACATCGCATTTAGGATAAACTTTATGCATAAAAGAAACTGTATATCTGACTAATAATAAGTAATCAATATCTTGTACACAATTTTAAACGCTTTTTATAGCAATATAGCTTGCAATAGGATGAATTTTTAAAATGTAGTTTTTTAATATGAGGGTGTAAAATGTTAATGCATTGTAAGTGTAAAACAATTGCAAAATGCACTTTAAAATAGTGTTGGAGTATAGCATGTCAACTACCCAAAGTATTTCACGAAATATTCATGCACGTCAACTACCAGTTTATTAAATTTCCGCATATGAAATATATTGTCATATGAAGTAAAAACATATGAAACCTATTAGTAGCCCATACAAATATGTATGTGTAACAATTTTTGGACATCATATATTGTTGATATGTACGTATAACTTTTACTGTGGGGATTTTATATATGTGACCCTGGACCACAAAACCAGTAGTACGGGTATATTTGTAGCAATAGCAATTTTTTAATGCCAAAAATCATTATTAAGTAAAGAACATGTTCCATTTTGTAAATGTTCTACCTTAAATATATCAAAACTTAATTTTTGATTAGTAATATGCATTGCTAAGAACTTCATTTGGACAACTTTAAAGGTGATTTTCTCAGTATTTTGATTTTTTTGCACCCTCGGATTCTCGATTTTCAAATAGTTGTATCTCTACYAAATATTGTCCTATTCTAACAAACCATGCACTTTTAAAGTAGTAAATCTATACTGATAATCGCTATTTTCAGTATATTCAGTGACACTGTGAATCAAACAAGCAAAATCCGGCCTGTCTGTTTCTAACCACACAGTCAAAAAGAACATTGTGATACTGATTTGACTGAGGGTAGGTAACATTGTGCCTTCTGTGTTTTTGGTCATGTGATAAACGCTTTCATCCTGTTTTTCATGCCGTTCACCTCTTTGTGGTCACACAGGCCATGAGGCAGCCAATTGTACAAACGCTGCCCTCCTGCCCCAGTATCCTCTGCCAGTTTTGTGTAGTTGAGGCCCAGGGGTGACAGTGTACTGCTGACACAGAAAACGAGAGCCAGGAACGACAAACAAATAAACACAGCATCTGAGCGTGACATGTGAAGACTCTTTACAAAGGAAACCACAATCGGGTCTTGAGAGCTAAGAGAGGAAGTTTAATATTCAGACTGTGGTAAACTCAGTAGACATGTGATCTGAGTTGGGGGACTTAAACGAACAGTTCATGCAAAAATGAAAGAGTTGTCATTTTTTATTCACCCTCATAGTGATTCTCTGAACTATACACACAAATGTGCTAACAATTCAGTATCATGGTATTACCATGGTACTACCACAGTGTTTTTAAAGGGTCATCCTCACCTGGTCGTTGTAAAGCAATGCCACTGCACATAACAACACTTCTGTTGTGTTACTGTTAAGTCACTTATCAACTGATACATAATGAGAAGATGAACTGTTTACTGCTTCACTTGGTTTATTGGCTATAGCACTGGCACACGTAACTCTACAGTTCCCAGCATGACCTGCAAAACCTGTTGCCCTTTTAAGAGCACGCACTTCGGTATTGCACAGCAGCAAATTGCTGCTTTTGCATGCGAACGGATCCATTGCTTATAACGTTATACAAACAAACCGTGTGTTTATGCTGTCTTATGCTAAAAACGTTTTTTTTTTTTTTTGTTTTTTTTTTTTTGTAGCACCATTAATAGCCTACATGTCAATTATGATACCCGAGAAGAAAATAGGGGTCTGTTTACACACAGAACCAGTATGACACAATCAGAAAACGTTTAAAAGGCGTTAAAACCGTCCAACATGATCAGTTTCAAAATCGCTCGTCCTCAGTAAAAAAGCGTTTGCGCTGCTAGTTTCTAGCAATGTAGCAGTCTAAAATGCCTCAAAATAAGGTAATTATGCGGAGTCAAACAATATTTCGCCGGGGGAAGCGAATATCATCACTTATTTTCAGTCTCCTCTCAGCAGCTGAGCACAAAGAGTCGGTTTGTCCGATAGTAACCCCGCGAGGGGGGAGGGGGTGCTGGATAAATATAGTTCTGTATATTCGGGCATCATAACATCTTGCTTTTGAATGAATATATTCATGTATTATACATTTTATTCGACGTTTCTTCACCGAAATCGATTCGTTCTTTGACTTTGTCACCCTATTGAACTCTTTCCACTACACGTACACCAGTGAACATTAAACCAAACGCATTTATGAAGTAAACTAAGTGCATTAAATGTATAAAACCCACACGTAATTACATTATTATTCTAAGACGTATCGAAATCTACGACATCCAGCGCTCTGCAGTACTGCAATGACCGATAGTAACCTCGCCTCAGAACGCGAGCAGCAGAAACTGGGTGAAAGGGGACGTGACGTCACTCGAGACGAACCTTCTCTACTGCGGCGTTTACATGGTCATTAGCCGTAAGGCATGTGATGCTTTTACAACGATGCATTCACTGAATACAACTAGTTAGTTCCTGGTATGATGCTGAATTGAAATCAGGCCAGTTAGTACAGCTGGTCGGAGGAAGAGCGCTTATTGGCCAGCTGCAGGTGTGATGCTGAAAATATTACGTCGTGATCGAAGCACAGATACAGTTACACAAACAGCACTAAAATGTTAAAATATGAATTTTATTTGTTTCAAAATGTAATTGAATTGTATACTGCAGTCTTTCACAAGTGATAAGAAGGCTATATTGTAGGGCAAAACATCGTTTTTGTCCATGACCTGCTCACAGAGGGAAGATTTCAAGGTAATACTGTTCCACCAAAGGGATTCTCAGTTTCAGCTGAACTATTTGCCACTTAGCCTACTGATTCTGTGTAACATCGATCAGAGATCTGTAATGTTACATGGCCTTCAGCAGGTCAAAGGATGTTTGTTTAAAATAGGCTATATTTGTGCATGCTTAAAACATACAACAGCACTAAAAGTATTTAGATACTTTTGGACACTAAGGTTCAGATTTGTTATTATTGTTAATATTTTGAATTCGATTTTATGGTAACACTTTACGATAAGGTTTATAGTTAACGAGTACTTAACATGGACTGAGAATGAACAATACTTCAGCATTTATTAATCTTAGTTAATATTAATTTCAGCATTTACTAATGCAAAGCAAAAGTTGTGTTTGTTAACATTAGTTAATGCACTGTTAACACGAACTAACAATGAACGACTTTATTTTCATTATTTAACATGAATAAAGATTACTAAATAGTGTAATAAATGTATTGCTCATTGTTCAATCATGTTAGTTAATACATTTACTAACATTCACTATTGGAACCAAAGTGTTACAGATTTTATTTTGTTATTATTTATATATTATATTTTTCCATTTTTAGTAAGTTATGTGTTTTTGTTTAAATTATTAAGTTTTGGTTTTTAGTTTTATTTATTTTAGTATCAACCTAAACTAAATGAAAATGAGAAATATTGCAACTAGCTGAAGTAAAACTATCTTTTATATTTTGTTTTTGATTTTTTATTATTTCAGATAATGTTGTTTATTTCAAATAATGATTTTAACGATAATAACCCTGCTTGAATGTCTGAATGTCATTGCATTAGACACAAAACCAAAAAACTGTTTGTTGTAGCTTTAATAAATGTTAATTTTAAATTAATTTGTGAAATGTGCTTGTGCTTTCTATTAAATAAAGTAAAAAAAATAAATAAAAATGTGACCCTGGACCACAAAACCATGATTTATACATAATCTGAAAGCTGATAAATAAGATTTTCATTGATGTATGCTTTGTTCGAATAGGACAATATTTGGCCGAGATACAGCTATTTGCAAATCTTGAATCTGAGGGTGCAGAAGTCAAAATATTGAGAAAAATCACCTTTAAAGTTGCCCAAATTAAGTTGTTACAATGCATATTACTAGTGCGTTTTTATATACATGATTTTTGGCGATCATTTTGACCCATACAGTGTATTGTTGGCCATTGCTACAAATATACTGCTACTTACGACTGGTTTTGTCTTCCAGGGTCATAAAATTGAGAACGACTGATTATTTATTTTATGTTATGATACAATACCTTATTTTTCAGTTATATATATTTCTTTCTTGCTTTCTTTCTTTCTTAGCTAAATCTGGCCTTAATGTACTGTAATCTTACCATGTGAATATTTTATACCAATATAAATATGAATTAAGAGATTTCTATCATGCAACAATACTTTGTTAATAATAACAGCACAGTTTGATAAGTCTTGTGCGTTCTGGAGATGGTTATTTTCTTTTTTCCACTTGCAAACCTTCCATGTTTGGCTCATAACAGCACATTCCCTCTTAAACCTGCACCACATTTCAGACATATTTCAGAAGAGATATTAAAACTGTGGCTAAACTGTCAGAAGTGAAGTCTGACAGCCTCTGTATGACATGTGTGCTCTCAGTGCTGGAAAGCCTAGCAGCTGGTGTCAGACAGAGAGGGACATTCATAGGGAAAACAGCTGTCAAGAACACCCCGCTCACAACATATGTGATTGTCCCGCTCTGTGTTTTGCCAACATCATCAGTGTGGGTTTTGAAGCCGGAGGACTGGTGTAGGGCCCCTCGACAGGGCTCAAAATTGCTGACTGCATGCACACTTCAACTGCAGCCTTTCCTGGATTCCAACTTATTGTTTAGAAAGATACGGTGAGGCTTATTAGCAGTGGTCAGCAGTGATTTTTGATTTATGAATAAGAATATCCTGTACCTTAATAGTACACATGCAAGCAGGAATCTCTAAGTGTGTCATTTTTGGTTTTTAAAATAGGCCTTAACAAAACCTAATATACATTCATAGATTGATTTGCACAGAAAAAAAAATTGTGATTCTAAAAGATTTGTCAGATTTTATGCTGTCTTTATGTGTTTAATTGGAAAATATAAACAAAAAAATCTTGGATAATGATTGTTTGCTATATGATTTGTCCGATTTTGGCCACGTGGCATTTTGGGAAACTAATAGTTCATATATGAAGTTCCCACAATTCCATGTGACATATTTAGATGAAATCTATGTGTAAGTGGCACTTCACGTGAACCTCATGAACTTCATGTGAATCTGAGCTTTGCTCAAAACCAGACAAACATTGCTTAACATACATTACTGCTTAAACCTTTGATTCCCTCGTGTGTTTTTTTTTTTTTTTTTTTTTTTTTGTGATGCCACAAAGTTCACCAGTTACATTTAAATCAAACAAGTTACACTGAAGTCAAACATGTAGAGATACCAACATTTCAGATGTGGTAAATTGTCCTAAAAGTTTTCAGCTGGATGTTGAAATCCGTGCTTGAAAAAGAAAACTGAAATTAAATAAATTGTTTAAAAATAGGTTACAAATATATTTTGGTATTATTTTTATTATTATTATCTATGCATTATTTAATAATGATTTAATTTAATAATTCTTTATTTTTGTTATTTTTATTATTATTATTATTATCAATGCTTTATTTAATAATGATTTAATTTTTGCAATTTGCAAAAATAGAAAACTGAATACAGTAAATACATTTTTTAAAAATAGGCTATAAATATATTTTGTATTATTTTTATTATTATCTGTGCATTATTTAATAATGCTTTAATTTTTGCACTTAGCAAAAAAGAAAACTGAATACATTAAATAAATTGTTTAAATATAGGTTACAAATATATATTTTTATTATTATTATCAGTGCATTATTAAATAATGATTTAATTTTTGCAATTTGCAAAAAAAATTTAAAAAATAAAAATAAAAGAAAGAAAGAAAGAAAACTGAATACATCAAATAAACTGTTTAAAAATAGGTTACAAATATATCAAAATTAAATACAATTTTATACCGCTCCTTGTCTCCCTTGCCAGTAGTTGCATTTTTTTTCTTGCTCAAGTCTCTGTCAGCATTGCACATCGTGACATTGTAAATTCTGTAAATTCAGCGCTGCTCAAGCTTCATCAGACTGGATGGGAACTGAATGTGAGTCATTCATGGAGTTTTATGTCATTCCACAGATGCTCAATTGGATCACAGTCTGGACTCTTGACTGTCGTTCCAGAACATTCCTCTTTTAGGGTCGTAGCCATTTGTCTGGTCATTGTCCTGTTCTGAGATGAATAAAACTCAGCTTCCCAGTCCCAGAACTCAAAGCATATTCTCTTTAGGGAGCTTTTTTCAGTACGCTTTGTACTGAAACATTTTTCCTAACATCCTTCTCCTTTCCACGGAGAGGAATTCCCAGAGCATGATGCTGTCGGCGCTATTGCATGACTGTAGAGATGGTGTTTCTACAGTCATATGCTCTATTAGATTAGACCTCACAAGCTCAATATGAGGCTGATCAGATCATAAAATTGGGAGTCTCCCATGGGTTCGGCCAAACTCCAGCTCAGATGTAATACGAGTTCTCACAAAGGCTTTTTTGTGATACAAGCCATCTATTGTGTCATTACAGTTTTTCTCAACTCTCTCATGGCTGTGGGTCTCTTAGGGCTTAACCTTATCACATATTTCTTAAAAACAATAATTATTATATAATCAACTCTGAAATAGGCTATTGGTGATTAAGAGACAGAGGGGTGAGTTTATGTTTGCTCATATATGCAGCGTCAATTCAATAAATATTGTACCTATTTATCTACAGAAGTGACAGTGTTTATTGTCACAATAAGATGAAATTCAGGCTTTTTCATCCCATAAAGGTCACACTCGGCAATAACAGACCTGCCATTGTTGTTCAGATGAACAGGGAGCTGTTGACTCATCAGAGCATTACACTGACCTTGCAAAGACCTTGAAGGTTAGTGAGAGGAGACCAAAATAACACTTAAATCGATACCCTCCCAGACGGTCTATGTGAGCAGACACTTGTGTAAAGGGAGAGTGACGCTGCACTATATGTGAGCTATGTTTGGATGGATGTATGGGAGGGGTTTGGGTCATACAGTACATGTGCACACGTGACAGACTAAACTCAACATCCCCCCTCAAACACCCAAAACTTGGTAGCTTCCGCTTTGCCCAAATAACCCATCAAATTTCCAATGAAGGCAGTTAGTACATTAAATTATGCATTTGTGAAGGTCCTACCAAAATAATCTTCTACAATATTGACTTTTTTTGGCTTTCAAAGACAGTGTTAATGTTTCCATACCTCAAGCGTAGCTTTTATGCATGCATAAAAAAATATTTTGCTATGCCCAGTAGCAGTAAGGGTCGTTTTTTTTTCTGTCTTTACCGGTTTAGACGTCAATAGCTGGACCTGGTTTATTCAACAGGGAATAGGAAGATATTCTGAGTAAGGGATGTACTGGCAATAAACAGGAAGTCATGTGAAACATGCCTTTTGCATCATACTGAAAAGGAGATATGAGAGTATATTTTTCAATCTCACGGTCTAACATTAAACATTATCCTAAATAAAAAGCACTCTCTTCTTCATAACATTGATGTTTGCCTTATGCTTTTAGGGGTTACATAAAGAAATGAACATATCCTTCAAAATTCAACTTCTACATATATCTTCATACTGGATTTAAGCTGCTGTAGGAACAATGTGTTCCTAGCCGGAATGTTTTTTTTAACCTTCAAATTGCTTTAACCAGCACAGAATTAAAAAATACAGACAACGGCGCCACCTAGTGGTTGCAATGAACTAAAACAACATGCGTTGTATGTGCTAAAAAATTATAATTTACCAGTTTTCAAAAACATCGCATGCATGTTAAATTTGGGGGGTGGGGGGGGGGACAAAACAATTCTGAAGGAAATTGGAAATGCATTTGAATTAGTCCAAAGTAGTCATGTGACTCTAAGCTTAGCATGATCCAAGCAACCACACATGATTAAAACATGAGCTCAAAAGTAAGATCTACAGATAACACTCAACTTATAGTTTATAGTCCAGATAAGTCACATCATGTATTTCATTTCAATTTAACAACCCAGTCAGCACATGAGCTCATGCGATGATTACAGTGACATCTCACTATTTCTCATTCTGTAAACTCGCTGTGTGAGTAGTAGCCCTATGTGAGCTCATTGTGAATTCAAAATTGCGCAGATTGAGAGGAAGCAGTTCAGATATTGGTCACCGGAGGGACATTACTGTTTCACAAGACTGAAAAAACATGGATATTGCAGGATTTGTCGTATTTGTAAAGAAATGGTGAGCTCCTGAAAACTTTGACAATTAAGTTAAAGTTTGTGCATCTGCTATCCACAAGTTTCCTACGCCCCGCGTCAAAAGTGGGAGCGTCTTCCGGTTTGTAGTAAACAAGCGGGACGTGACACTCATTCATTCAACAGCTTCGTGAAGCACTGACATTTTCCTCTGACTGTTTCGGGAAAAGATTCAAACCTTCGAGCGTGTCGAAAACAGTGCGATCTGGTGGTTAGTAAAAAATAAAGCAGCCAAAAGCCTGTGAAACAAACACCGTCGGACGAAACATTCACGAATTCCACACATCGACTCATGTTACGTGCACAAATATAAGTCTAACAGTGTGTGTTTGTTTGTTGAATTTCTGTCTCTGATAAATTCATTTACCTATTAAACTGTGGTATTAAATGCTAGTACGAATATCTATATGATGCAATAGAAGAATAATGTACACATTAAGTGCATATTGCAAATATTTAATTTTCCTGAAATAATTTGTATTTTTCATATTACTTGTATGACTGGGTATTTTAAAATATAAATGAATAAGTGAGAGAGAAAGTGAGGCTTTGTCACTGGTTTCGTGATTTCTATGTTAACAACACAAGCCTAGAATCGAGGCTTCATCTGGCACACCTCTTAACACAAGATCCGATGCTTCGGTTCAAATGTCACATCACTAGTTAACAGTCATTCAAGATTTAGCGATCCAAACTTGCTAACGATGTGGGAGCACAGCTTCGAACAGCACATGTTGTCCCTGAGCACCATAACAACATCTCTCATAAAGGTTTGGAACTTTACAAAGTAAACAATGATCCGAAAAACACTTTGCCTCTGGCTAATTAGCACACAAAATACCATTGGAATACTACTACTGCCGCCTCACCGGAAGTTGTACCCACGTTCTTTTTTACAGTAGCGCCCTTTGGAAACAGGTGTTTGCACTTACGTCACGGTTTGGTCAGTTACCCGGATGTGCGGCCATACTGGAGATACTCGGATGTAAACAACAGCATGGACTGCATGGTTAATGTACTACTGAACAGGTTGTTCTGCTAATTTATGCTGTCTAAACTAGGAAAAAACGTGTGGAAGCTGCTAAATCATATAGAGAAGAACTTAGTAAGCAGGGAAGGTACATAAAAGCAGTATTAATTATTAGCCTAATATTTCACCTACAAGATTCTTGTTCTGGAAATCCTGGTTCAGTTTGGCCAACCACAAAGGCATTTTTTTTCCCTCAGACAGTCTTTTGCACTCTTCTTCTTGGTTTGTTATAACTTTTGGCAGTCTGCAGTACACAAAATGCTTTTCTGGTCTGACCGATTAGTACAGCCTGACAATAATTGATCATTTTCAGCAACAATAATTAGCAAAAAATTGCGAGTTCCGTTCGATTCAGTGGCATTGTTTACATTCAGTGCAGCCAATATGGCCGATTGATTATGTGTCGTGAAAACACATTATAGAAAGTGTATTGTCAAGAGCAGTAGTTATTAGCAACTGATTGCACTGACATATTGCTCTCTGTGTTTCAGGATGTGTCTAGTCCATGTGACATCAGTGGTTCAACCGTAATGTTATGAAGCTACGAGAATACTTTTTGTGCACAAAGAAGAAAAAATAATGACTTTATAATGACTTAATTTCTTCTCTTCCGTGTCAGTCTTCGCCGTGATACTCTCATGCATGTTGAAAACTGACACAGAAGAAGAAATTGTCATTAATTTTTGTTTTCTTTGCGCACAAAAAGTATTCTCAAAACTTCATAACATTACGGCTGAACCACTGATGTCACATGGACTATTTTAACAATGTCCTTACTATCTTTCTGGGCTTTGAACATGTCAGTTGCATTGCTGTCTGGGTCAGAAAGCTCTCAGATTTCACCTCTGAAGATAATCAAAGGACTTACAGGTTTGGAATGACATAAGGGTGAGTAATTAATGACAGAATTTTCATTTTGGGTGAACTGTCCCTTTAAGAAGCAAACAGGAGTAACGACACCAGAATCTGAATGCATCTGTCAGATAGAAATATTTCTGTCAAATGCCAACACCAAGCTGAAAAGAATACAAAATAAGCATGGGAACTGAATTTTTGAAGTATTTTGCTGATAAAATGACCTATGAGTTTAAACTGTGCTATCACACATGGTGAGCTCATATTATGAGCAGTGAGGTTACACTTTTAGCTCACTGTCACCTCACATTGTGACCACATCATGAGTATCCTGGGAACTCATGGTGAGATCACTGTGAGATCAAATTGTTGACTGGGTTATTGACTGTCTGGTTATGTTTGTCCTAAATCTTAAAAACCACTGTCTGTCATGCTAGTTCACTGGTTTAAGCAAGTCAAATGTTGTGTATTGCAAAGAAAATGATTCTAAAAAAGAATGTTGTCATCATTTTTGATGTTCACTTTAATAAATCTACATTCACACTCAACATCAAAACAATGTGACCACACTTTAAGATCAAAACAGGCATAAAAGCTGGAAAAACATCAATGCATTTAAACGTGAAAGCATTTTACTACATTCTTTTTTTGTGACTATATGTGATCATAAAAAGTTAACTTTCCACATTTTGTACAATACAAACCGTAAGCACATTATCGGTGTGTTAACATTTACAGTACATCATAAATACAGCACATACTGTAATATATCAAGCCTGAACAAGACACAAAAAATATGTATAGTCCAGTTATATACATTCATTAGACCTTATGTATGAAACAGGCAGTGTATGTAAGAATGTTATGAAATTAACATACATTATTTGTGTCACTCAATCAGTGGATGCAGCATATGTTACACATATTATTTAAAGTCAGTGCACTCCATATTTCCTGACATTGCTTCATGACGTTGATTCATCTGACTGCGCGCATTTAAAATAAGTTAGCTGGCTCAGATGTGTTATTACAGTAAGTTTTACATTCAGTTCTCCTATACAAAAAATCAGACTGAATTTTACTTCAATACAGAAGAAATGCTGGCTATTTTCAGAATGCAAAGAATGCAAATATATGCATGTATAGTAGATAAACAGCTCATAATGTGCAAGAAACACTCAACTTTGATTAATTTGATGCTCCATCTCAATCAGAAGCATCATTTTAGCATGATCCGACAGACTTGAGCAATTTTTTTAAACAAAACTGAATCGAACGTGCCAACTTTTTATTTCCTGTAATCATGCAACATGATGAGGTCACGAATCTGTAATGTAGCATGCTATGTTTTCATGTTTTAAATGTTTATCATTGCATACTGTGTACTATGTTGTTTTATTTAAAAAAAAAAAGAAGGCAGTATGCAGTGTATACTAGGCAGCATGCATTGAGTATGCTAGACTACACTGAAAACATTCACAGTTCCCCACTTGGAGGCAGTATTACCTCATCATGAGTGCATTCAGTCTTAATGTACGGTGTCTCATTTATATATCACCTGTGGCTGTATTCACGTGTGGAGCACGTATAACAGAACCACGAACTGACGCATGTCGGGCCCTTCAGCTGAGCTGCTCGGTTGCAAACGTGGGCTCCCTGTGAAGACAGAGTTTAGTCGCTGCTGTGCTTTCGTCTTTGACCTCCACCTGACACTGGGACTTGGTGCTCTTGCGTTTGCTGCGGCGCGGGTCGTCGCCGTGCACGCTGGTGTCGATGCGGGACAGGGTGCACATGCTGCTCTGGTTGCGTGGGTGGAGACGGGTGGGACGGAGCTCGAGTTCGTCGTAGCTTGATACCTGGATGAAGGGACACCACCTGAAGGCCCGTTTGAAACCAGCCCTAAACCTGGAGGTTTGGAAATAATCATTTTCTCATACAAAGAGTAATATTATTATAATTAATTGATTCTTAATAAAAATTTCATAATGATATTCATAATAGGACCCCTTTAATATTCAAATAATATTACATTTTATTATTAAAATAAAAGATAAAATAAAATATTTTTTATTATACAGTGTCTTGGATTACAATTAAAATATATTCAGCATTTAAAAATACTTTTAAAAATTACATAAATTATACAAAACATAATATATAAATACATAAATATTATATATTGATATATTCAGTATTACTATATTATAATACTACTATATTAAATATATAATTTATTTCAAATAAATATTAAATAAATACAAATAAATATGAAAAATTATTTCATTAAATTTATTTTCTTATATTTATTATTATTATTACTATTATTATTATTACTAAATACAACCAAGTAATTTGCCAGTTTACTAGTAAATTTTGACTCATAAAGGAACGGCAAGGCATTAAAATAATAAACTAATAAATATGTAAATAAATAAATAAACAAATAATAAAATATTAGAAATTCTAAAAAAAAAAACCCATTACATTTAAATCAACATATTATAAATAAACATATTAGATACAATATATTAATACTATATATTATTTATAT
>JAHKKF010516800.1:0-11273 GCA_019740295.1 Labeo calbasu | reverse complement strand
TAATTCAAATATTAACTTATCAAATTTCACTATTAAATTAAACTAAATCAGATTCTCTACTGATAAATAAGTCCAGATTAAAAGCATTTCATGACACCCACAGTATTTTGATGAAGTGGATTTTAATTAACTAATTAGCTTGATACTTTATTTGAAAGGTTTAAAAAGCAAAGTTAAATTACTGGGTACTGGTAACATTAAAATCTCATTCGCAGTAAAAAGCACCCCTAAATTCACAGTAAAACGTGCATTATGGGAAACGCAGTATTTGCCCCTAATGTGCTCTCGCTCATATCAGCCAAGTCACAAGCCAGTAAGCAAACACTCCATTCAACTCAGTGTAAATGTATTGAGTTTCTCCTCCTTCACTGCATATTAGGAAAAATGACTTATTTTCGGCGGCAAGGATAGAGATGGGCTGATGCAAAAAGCTGCCAACTTCATTTGCAGGCAAACTTGTGAGGCAAATCAGGTTAGGAGAGAGAGGCGATAACAAAAAGGCGTTATAAAAACGTCTGCCTTGATGAATGACCCTTTAAACACGGAGGCACAGGCTCTGGTGCTATCAGACTGCCTATGACAGGCATGAGCTGCCAGCAATACATCTATCTCATGTTTACCTCTACACTTCAGACGGCCTAGAGCACCCTATACAGCTGAGCTAGTCCTATTCCAGTGCTGAAATTAAGCCAGACTTATCCTAACGCTTGAAATGATCCTGTTAATAGTACAAGAGCAGCTTAGGACAGACCTATGGAACATCTAGATCTCCTTCAGGCTTGATACTCTTTCTGGCACTCTGAACACATAAATTGTACAAAACAGCTACTATAGAATAGATAACGCGCCTCAATTTGTTATTTTGTCATCTCTGAATAGCAAATCAGATGCTTGACAGACATAACTATTAGTCAATCTTTATAAATGAGAGTCTCTTCGTTCAAAGTGCAATCTTTGCCCTTTTAAAGATGTCGTCAAACCAGGTGATTAAAAATTTGGACGCAGAGAGCATCCCTTCTTAATTCACTGATGTCTCTTGTTGCCAGAGCCATCCATCAAGACTGTGTCTGAATACACGATAATGTGCCAAATATGATTCATACTCATACTCAAGTAAAGTTCTCTGCTGAACGTTTATCTCATCCTCCTACCTAAGAGCATTCCGACATCAGTGAGCAAGGAGCTGTTCAGAAAAAACTGATTCCAGACCAGATTCCGTATTAGAATTTTGAAGATGCTTACAAGCCAAACTATTCAGAACATGCCATCACTGCTTTGCAAGCATCTTTCTTTATCATACTACAGTAGTTACTAGATGCAAACTATCAAAAGTATTTTAAATAGTTATTTTCATAAAATACAGATTTCTAAAGTTCTCAAGTGACAGTAAATATGCTAATATGTATTTTAAAATACATTTATTTCATGCTAAGTATATTACAAATACATTTACATCTTATGTACTTAATAAAAACACACTGCAATTGCACTTTTAGTATGCTAAACTGGTATATTTAAAGTCTGGTATATTGGAACAACTAATTTTGTACTTAATCCACTTTAATTGTGCGGAAGTAGTGCTGAAATCCACCTAAAGATATACTTGGTTATATTTGATTGTGCTAAAGTGGAACTATTGCAAGTATATTTTAGACACACTTTAAATATTTAGCATTTAAAGAATGCTATTATTCAAAGATCATACACTGTAAAAATGGTTGCCAGTTTCAACTTAAAAATTTAAGTTCAGCAGCTGTCTTCAGCAAGTCTCAAGTGATATAGCAGTAAATATGTTAATAGACTTGAACTATACTTAGTAGAGTATAGTATAACATAAACGCATTTTAACTATTCGTTTCTTTAATAGAGAGCAAAATTACCATCATATTTTACTCACCCTCACATCTCTTTGGTCTTTTGATCTCACAAAAATAAACCAATAATAACTTTGCCATCACAGGAATAAGTTACATGTGAGCATAAGAGACTTCATTTGAAGACATTAAAAAGTCAGAATTATTCAGAACTTCTTGCTGGCAGAGTACATACTGTATTTCAATATCTAACTTTTAAAGTTTTTTTTTTTTTTCGTCTTAAAAGCTCCAAGCCACATTCATTTTGATCTGCTAAGACAAGTGCAGCCAGTACAATCTATAAAAAAAAATTGTGTTAAATTTGTGTTCCACAGAAGAAAGAAAGAGTTTGGAACGACATAAGGGTGAGTAAATGATGACAGAATTGTCATTTTTAGAGGGTGAACGATCCCTTTAATGAAAACAAATCACAAAGTTAAGCTGGAACTCATACAGGGCAGCTACTTCAAAGCCACAATTTGTAGGAAATACATTTAGAGGAAAAATAAATGATGTTATCAAAAGTTCATGTAATATCTCTCTGTTGTTGGCAGCATCTTTCCTCTAGCGTTATTCCAACAGAGTAACAGCCAAAACGATGCCAATGCGCACTTTCTTAATCGTTAAAAAGTTTTGCGAAATCTGTACCCTAAAAACTGAGAAAAAATAAGACCCATGCACAGAAAACATGTCTTACTTTTCAAATGACAAGGAGACAATCTAACAGATGTAATTTCTATGCTAGTGACCTTCGTGAAAAAGCAAAAAGGAGTTCTTTATTTGTATTATTAAAGCGAGAGGATCGTGTGTGGGGACTACAAAGATAAGTTAGCCTTCAAAGCTGAGGTTTGCATGCTTTTTTAAAATCTGGAGGACGTCATCATATTGACACAAAGGTCTTTGCATATTTCTACCAATAAAGGTTTAGACAGTGAAAGATAATTGGTTTTATTGTCACGGGGGGCTGATCTTTTGTGCACCACTGTGTGGGCAGATTTTTCAAGAAGCGCTTCATATCTCACGTGACCTTTTCTGAACAAAATGCCAGCATGTCATCGAGATGCACAGACCTGCTACACAAAATTAGTGTACTAAAAAGTAAGCAAATGATATTGAGAGCTACAGCAGAGAGACTGCAAAGTCTCAGATAAAAATGTCCATTCACCGAAGCAAAAAAGCATTGTGTATGAAATGTGCTATATAACTAAACTTGTCCTGCTATACTAAAAGTTTTATTTTCATTGAAGTCAATCGCTCAAGCTCAAGACTTTAGTGTTCTTACCTCGTATTCTTCTTTAAAGCCATAACCCTGCCCACACTTCATCTGGGTGATGTGTTGGAGCAAGTCTGCCACTCTGATGGCCGGTTGGAACTGGCCGGCCTGGTAGGACATCTCCACCGACTCACAGCCTCCATATGGGTACGTCTGGATGGTCATCGAGGGCTGGGACATCTCACTGTGGCTGCCATCTGTGGAGGAACAATTCACAATCCTTGAGTAACCATCATAATGTACAGTTGCCAGCTGGAAGGTTACGGGTTTGACACCAAACAAGGCAAGCAGCGAAGCAAACTCTGGATTGCACTTTCCTATATTTACGGTTTGAAAGTAATGGAAAGTAATGGACTCTTCCAGTCCTGGTCATTTTATGTTCAAATTCTTTGTTCTGTAGCGTACAGTTTCCAGTGAGCAGCATGTTTAATTTACAGTTTACCCAGAAAAGGGATAATTCATATCTACAACTGGTTGGATTCACAATCTCCCACGTATGTTACAATCTAGCAATGTAAAAGCCTCAGGCAAAAATAGAAACACTAGAAGACTGTGCGCTTTTATTCAATAATTTACAACCTAGGCTAGTTGAACTGCTATAATGAACAGGCCATCTAAAGATTAAATTGAAATCTTCTAACTTTTTCCCATTGTTACCAATATTATCAATATTAAATGACAAACCCAAACTGCATAAAATAATAATAAAATAAAATAAAGTCTAAATACCTGTTTTAAATGTATTAAAAATGTAATGACCATCCCCCCCCTGCCCTCCTCCTCCTCCAATATATAAATTAAGATTTTAAATTGAAAGAAGTCTTGTGCTCAATCTGGAATGCATTTATATGATCAAAAACAGTGAAGTATATTATTTTGAAAATGTAGTATTATTTTAAAATGTAATTTATTACTCTGATGGCAAAGCTGAATTTACAGCAGTCTTCATCATCACATGATCCTTCAGAAATCATGCTAATATTACAATAGAAAACTTTTCAGATTAAATATATATACTTTTTTTTTTTTTTTAAGTTTCTTATGCTCATCAAGGCTGCATTTATTTGATCAAAAATCCTGGGAAAAAACAGTAATATTGTGAAATATTATTTCAATGTAAAATAACTGTTTTCTATGTGAATACAGTATAAAATGTAATTTATTCCCGTGATGCAAAGCTGAATTTTTTTAGCATCATTACTTAAGTCTTCAATGTCACATGATCCTTCAGAAATCATTCTAATATGCTGATTTATTATTAATGTTGAAAACAGTTGTGCTTCTGAATATTTTGTTGGAACCTGTGATACTTTTTTCAGGATAAAAGGTTAAAAAAACAGCTTTTATTTCAAACAGAAATCTTCTGTAACAATATACGTTACCATTTGCGGTCAGTGAATTTTTATTCTTTCTTTTTCCTTTTTTTTGAAAGAAATTAATACTTTAATTCATGTGTTAAAAAGTGATAGCAAAGACTTACATTGTTAGAAAATATTTCTGATTTGCATCACTAAATTGTATGTTAAAATATATTAAAATAGAAAACCACTATTCACAATATTACTGTTTTTTCTGTATTTTTGATTAAGTAAATGCAGCCTTGATGGACATAAGAGAATTTTAAAAATCTTACTGATGCCAAACTTTTGAATGGCAGTGTATATTTGAGAGCCTTTTATTGAACAAAAATGTCTATACATCCCTATCTACATATGTAGATATACAGAAAAACACATTTTTTAATTCGAATTCATACTTAATTTAATATATCACTTTTAGGAGTGCGCTAGCATAAAGATGAGCTTAAAGCAAACAGACGTGAATCAAAATTTGTGTTTTATGGGAACTAGCCAACCACATCACACATACTACACAATCTGACAATCCCCCGTTGTCTAAAAATGACAACGAAAACCCAAATGTTTGCATTCTAGGATATCATGTTGCTCTCAAAAAAGCACAGCTTTGTTTACTGTGCACTAATACCTCTCAATCAAGACCAAACCCCTGAAAGCTCGGCTAAAACCTCGACTACTGTGAGCTGTCTGAGCGCCATTCAATCACAGCTCAGTGCAGACTTCAGTTATGCATGACAATACACCGAGATGCTGACAGTCCGTCCTTGCAAACTCTTTTATTAGAATAAGACTGGGAAGTAGTTTATTGATGTTAATGAGTTCATTAACAAGAGGAATGGGGGAAGCAAATGACAGAGAATTCTTTCATATGGCCTCCTTTAACTGGCTAAAGCATCATTCAGATGCATAGAGGGATGGGAATATTACTCGACAAATTATTAATGTGGCTATTTGCATCTTAATCGCCTTGAAAATTCATTATACACTTAAAGTAATTCTGGGGCTGAAAAATTTATAATCCACACCAAACATCTACGCTTTCGACACGGCGAAAATACGAGTAATTTTGCACGACGCGTTAGCGCCGTAGCATTTTTAGCGCCAGAAGGAAAAAGTTGAAAGTATTAGCGGCGACAATGTATTATGAAGAAAACAATTGTGCCAGAATTGTAGCCTCAGGAGGATTTTTTTAAAGGGCACAAAAAGTAACTAGCAGAGAGATGCTGAGACTGCTCAATGATGCTGAACAAGTTCACAACCAGCACATGAAACCTCATTTGAATTTTGACTGAACTGCAAACAGTATTGGTTCCCACTGACTTTAATTGTATGGATAAAAATACAATGGAAGTCAATGGGAATTGGGTTTGGTTACCAACATTCCTCAAAATATCTTCTTTTGCATTCCACAGAAGAAAAGTCATTAAGATTTTGAATGATATCAGTAAATGATGACTGAATTTTCATTTTTGGGAGAGCTATTAATTTCTTTAACTGATATTTACACTTTTGTAATGATTAAAAGTCTAGACAGTCTCCAACAGCCAACAAAAAGCACAATATTATAATAAATAATGAATAAATAAAAATACATTAAATAAATAATTGTTATAAATCCAATTTATGTGCACAATGTCATGATATTTATATTGAACTAGGCAAATTTATGGTGGAAAAATATGTTTATGCCAACATAACAAACACTAAAAGAGAAAAAGAGTGTGCGATAGAGAAGTACACACTAGAGACTCTAAGGTCTCTCAATTTACTGCCCCTCCCTCCGTCTTTCTCCTTCTCTCTATCACTATCAATTTTTTCATAATTAATTATTCATGTGTTTTTGTCTCAGCAGCATAGAGCGAATCCCAAAGTGGTGGCCCAGTGGGTGTATTATGTTGTTAAAACGACGCGCCTGCCACATCCAAGCCAAAGAAATATTGAAGAACTCCTGCTCTAGAAACAAAAGGTCAACTGCACGTTTTACGTGCCCTCATATAGAAGACAGGTTATATATGTAGATTATAGATAAACATTAAGGTTTTGTAGTTTTAAATCTTCAGGATAATGCATTTTGACAGTTCATAAATAAATTATACCGAACCATTAGAAGATTTTACTGTGACGTCCTATGGGATACATCCAGACCTACAAACACCTTAGGATGATGGGGACTATAAAAACATGTCTGAAACCCCATATGGAAAAACAATATGAATACTTAACAAGAGATTGATACGTCCTTCCTTAAAGGTAAAGTGCGTATTTTCTGTACCACATATAGATAATCTTTTAAGTTTCTGATTTTTCTGCATGAGTAATCAATATTCATGTACACTGCATAATTTTTTCTGATAATATTTAGCTAGATGTGAATCATATAGGTCAATACTATATTTTGAGTTTACTTTTTAAATCTTTTCTAATGTATTGCACATCTGCACATTCATATCTTCTGTTCTTCTAACACAAAGTTCTCTCTGTAGTCCTCGTAGGTGCAAAAAATAAATAACTATGAATGCAAAAAAGTATTGTGACACTTTGTGGCTTTGAAACTTGCGGCATTTGAAACTTCACCTGTCGTTCCGCAGCTGTGTGAACACTGACATATTAAACAAAAAAAAATCATCATTTTGAGCAATGTTGCGAGATGCACAGCATGTCCTGCTACAGCACAACTCTACATTACACTGCATGTACATTATTAAGCATACTACAGTTCATGTCAAATATTGAGAGAAAGAGAAAGAAAGATGTATAGCAAGTAACAATTCTCCTTACAAAGGTAATTTTCTCATTTTGACCTTGTTCTGTCCCATAATGGCTTCTTTCATTTGAGCATGAACTCTTTGTGCCCATCGCATTATGTGCATTCAGATGATTAGAGCTAAAATCACATTAAAGCTCAATTATCAGCATGCAGAGTTGCATTATGATCAACTACTATGGTTTTTGCCATTAACAATAATTACTTGACAAGTCACAATAAAGCACAGGTGACTAAATAATGACACTGTAAATTTCTTTCAAATGTCAAATGTGAATGGGTCTCGTGTGGGTATACGGAAGAAAATAAATGTGATATAAAAAACCTCTGAACAAATATGTGAATATGTAGAAGCTGCTGTCAAGGTAAAAGAAATTAAAGTCATTATTATAATTAGCAAAACAGTATAACAGGCATTAGCACTACCATTGTTGCAATACACAAATTATGCATTATTAGGCTTTGCTTTTTGTCCTTCAAATCTGAAAAAGCAATCTGTAAGTATACAGTATGCACACTACCATTCAAAGGTCAATAAAGAAAGAAAAATATTTTTTTACTCAGCAAGGATGCATTCAAGTGATTAAAAGTGATAGTAAAGCATTTATAACTTTTTTCAACATTGATAAGAAATAAGAAATGTGGAATAATGGCTGCTGAAAATTCAGCTTTGCATCACAAGAATAAAATACATTTAAAAACATATGAAAATAGTAAACAGCTGCTTTAAATTTCACTCTTTTTGCTCCATTTTTGTTTAAATCTAAATGAATAGGCTCATTATTTGTGCTTGCAGGACAATCAAATAAATAAATAAATAAAATAAAACTAAAATACAATAAATTATTAACAAAATAACAAAGGCCAAGAGTGCCAAGAGCTGCACTGGTCTCTTCAGTAAATCAGCGGTGCTCTTTGGACATATGGAGGTAAATTTAAACTGAAAAACGAAATATTCACGATATACACGAGTGCCTTGGAATATTTCGTTTTTCAAAATAAATTATTGTTGATTTTTCTCAAAGCCATATCATAGAGACTGACCACTTATTTAAACAGTAAATAACCACCTAGTAACCACACAGCAACACCAACAGCAGCCTATAGCAATGTGACAGTGAATTTGCACCACTTACTGTACTATTACTTTACTGTCACCATTACCGTATTCAAAAACTATCGCATTTGTCTCCATTTTTCACTCCCAAGTCTCCTAACCTACTAAAGAGCCACCTCTGAGCAATGTCATTACACTGAACGCCATCATCAGAGTTAAGCCGGAGTCTTCAGGCGTCTTTCGGCTAACCAGCAGAATCAAACACGTCCCTTAGCGGGTTATCCATTTCCAGCCTCTAAAACTATCATTACTCTGTGAAACAGAACCCTTGTCTCTCTCTCTCTCCATTCCTATCTCTGTTCCTCCGCTCTGTTTTTTCATTTCCATCGATCCTACAGATATCTACACCCCTCTACAACATCTAAATCTTTCACTCTTTATCTCGCTCTAAAACACTGCACATACCCTATTTTCTCTACCATTATTCTCTCTTTCTAACACAGCTGCAAAAGTTGGACTACTCATCAGATGCATTGATGATCATCATCTCTGCGTGGATTACATGAGAAATGATTTTAAAAACAGTCGAGTCCTTCCTCACAGTTCTTGTATGCGATTACCAGGGCTTTCGCCCCGCAAAATGATCGATAGCCTGTAAATGAACTGGAAGCCCCACATAATAGGCAGGTTTATAAATGATTAGGGGCCGCCAGTCTCTCTCGACCTCGTAATCTCAGCGACACCGTTTCGGCGGGGAGCATCTCCAGAACAGAAATATGACCGCCCTCACTTGGAGCGAACAATGGGGTCTGTAAAACAAAATGAAAAGGCCTTCTTCCTCATTTAATGCCTCATTCTTTTATCTGTAGTGGTGGCTGTATTTCTTGTTATCTCTTCTTCATCTCACTATCTTTACCCTCCACTCGATTTCACCTTTTCAATTCTTCTTTACGCAATCAGTCCTTATTACAGTGCTTGCTCGACTCTAGAATCCATTCAACCTTTGTTTTGTAGATCATTTCAATCTTGGTTCTATTACCCATTATTTTTTTCTAATAATCTTTTTACTTTTAAAGCAATTTAACATTAAAGTCGACATGAAATTATATTTGAAATCTGTTTTACTGCTGGCATATTGAAAAAGTAGGCCAAGATATGATTTTACCCAACATAATCACCAGAGATTTTGTTAGCAAAGCAATTTAATTTGAATAAAAATTACAAACAGTTTTTTGCGGAACAACATGCACTGATGAATTGCGTGCAATAAAACTAAGAGTGTGTGTTTAGAAAGCAAATTTTGATTTCATTGTTCATGTTGACATCAAAATTTGAAAAAATCCATTGATTTACATTATATCTAAATCAACAATGATTACAACATTCTAATCTGTATATTTTGATTTATAATCTTACAAAAAATTATATTTCAAATAATTGCTTTTCTTTGGAACTTTCTATTCTTTACAGAATTAAAAAATCCACAAAAATACTAAGCAGCACAATATTTTCAACACTGATAATCAGAAACGTTTCTTGAGCAGCAAATCAGCATATTATAATGATTTCTGAAGCATCATGTGACACTGAAAATTCAGCTTTGCATTACAAGAATAAATTACATTTTAAAATTTATTCAACTATAATAGTTATTTTAAATGGTAACAATATTTCACGATATTAATGTTTTTACTGAATTTTTGATCAAATAAATCCAGCCTTGATGAGCAAAAGAGAATTTTTAAAAAACATTTATGGAGAATCAAATCTTGAAACCTAAAATTATAAACAATTTCAACACTACTTTGCCTTAAAAGTCCTTAATATTTGCTTTAGCTTATCTAGTTTTATTCTGACATCCCAGCGCCCCATTTTAACTTGTATTCTTTTCTTCTGATCCATTCCCTTCTTCCTCCATCCCAATCCTCCATTAACTCCCTCACACTGCAGTTCATCTCTCATCCTCCATCACCTTCTACTGCACTCCCTTAATCTCAGATTTTCCAATCATGTTTTTCTGTTCATCTCTTGGCTTCCCTGGGTCACGTTGGCATGAATGTGAAAGTATGTGTTTCACGTCCAGTTTACAAATATCTCACAGTCCAAAAATGTACTGCTTGATTCAACTACCCTAGTGCTTCACGTTTTTTCCCCCTCTCTCTCGTTCTTTAATACAGCACCTGTGTGCTCATTTTCTCTTTTCTCCATCTCCTCGTGCTAAGCAAGCCATCTCCACCTTCATAACCTCTGTAAATACGTTTGCTCTCAGTGGTTTATTGGCGTTGAGTGTGTATGTGTATGGGGGAGTCGCGGTCTTCGCTGCTGAGTGTAGCTTAAAGCGAGAGTTTTCAAACTCCTGCTAGAAGCTGTCTGGATCAGGGGTGCGTGTTTAGAGACCCCTGCATCTGAGCCTTTTAGAGTGAACCTTTGAAATGAGCTTTTGGACTGATTCTAAGCCCCGAGCCCACCAAGATATCTATCAGAAATCCCTTTTCAAAAGCCGACTGTAAAGAACGCTTTCAATATCTCCTGAAGAACGAGTAAAGGATGAAGCTTTGCGTGACCAGGAAAAACTTGAAAGTGTCAGCAGTGGAGCTGAGGTACTGTAGTTTAGTATAGCTGCTAAAGCTAGCATGTTTTCATCCGAGACACACCAAGCAGTGAAGGCAGCAAATCATTTGCAATCAATAGGTATTTCTGTGTTGATGGTGGGTTGTTGCTGTAAATTTGGGACACTGATGAAATTCAATTACTGTTCGATTTTTTACGAGTATTTCTCAAAGCTTTCAGCGAAGATGAATAATTATTTGAAATAACGATAAATGGAAACAGAAGGAAGTAAGGAAGTAAAGAAAGAAAGAAAGAAAGAAGAAAGGATGGAAGGAAGGAAAAACAGCATGAAGGAAGGACAATTGGAAGGAAAAATAGAAGGAAAGAAGTAATGAAGAAAGAAAGGAAGGAAAGAAAG
>JAHKKF010516798.1:0-12914 GCA_019740295.1 Labeo calbasu | reverse complement strand
CTTCTCTTTAGTTGTGCAGGTACAAATTTTATGTGGACCTGATTGTATGCCGAGCAGAACAACAGCGTTGACATAATAATAGACATGTAAATGTCGGTTGTCTTATCTTAATGTATTTGACTGACAGCAGAGATCTAATGTTTTCGCAATGAGCTGTTTTTACAGCTTAGTTTCAGTATATGGTCTTATTGCATTAGAGTTTTGGGCTCTAAAACGTACAGTATGTTTTTATAGTGAAATTGTTTAATCTTAAAAAACAGCAAGGAAAATTAGATTTTTCATGAAATTACCCTTCTAAACAAAACCATGGTGTCTGTTTACCCCTCAATAATGTTGAGAAAACATGATCGCTGACGTGACTCCACTAACCTCCCCTTCCTCTATTTTTCTTTGTTGCTCTTCCTCTCTCTCCGCCTTTCTTTCACTCCAAGTGCCCTACAATCACCATTTTTCACCAGAGACTCAGAGGGAACTGCAATCTAAACCCTTTAGGAGCCTCTGCCAAAGTGAACACAATGTCAACCTTGACAATGAGTTAGAGTGTTAGGGAAAAAGAGAGGTTGAGAGAGCTGATTGACTTATTGCGGCCCTGATACCTGGCAGCAGTCGCAGGAAACGTGTATTTTTGGATTTCCCCAGCCTTTCACTTACTTATCCTTCATCATGCTCTTTCTCCGTGATGACAGAGCGGGAAAAGATATCGTGATGCAGAGAAAAAAAAAAGACAGGGAGCCTTTATCACGCCGTCTTTCCATCTGGAACCAAAACCGATCGTTTATACGACAGTTACAGGACCTCGCAGCATGTAACAAACTCATCTTTATCAAAACAATTTAAAAACCTTATGTTTATCCAGTTTTTAAACATTATAACTTGGCCTCTAGTAAATTTGATCTAGTGGTTTATCCAAAAGGATAAGTAGGAACAGAAACTGCCATCAAATGAAGGATACTTTTGTTCCGCCAGCTTGATACTTCAGACTCTGGCGTGGGAAAAGCTGAGCTGTTCAAAGCCTCAACATCAGCTCTATAAATACAACAAAAGTTCAAGACCAGCATGTCACTGACTCCAGCTCGACTGATTAAGATCCAGAAACGGTTCAACTCTTCTGCAGCGCATACTCATCCTGCCTTTTACTTCAGGTGTGTGTGAGGCAGTTTCTAAGACAGACGACGTGGAACACGTCCAGCCCAAATAACAGATCCAGACATCATTCTACCAGTGCTAAATAACCCGCCTCTACTCTCCTGTCCCATCCAGTGGCATCTCAGCCAACTGTCAGTGAGCCTTCTCATTGGCTTGTGGCAGGACACAGTCCAGATCCCTCCGTACACATTATGTCACAACACACAGTCTATTAAAATGATTTACTATCATCACTGTCTGTCGGCTAAAAGGAATGGCAGCTGCAGTAGCAAGTGAGTGTGTGTAAAAAGGGAGTTCATTTGAAACCGTAGCTTGTCAAGTAACTACTTAACTACTAAAAAATAAAAATTCTGTCGTTCATCCTCACGTCGTTCCAAACCTATAAGACCTTTGGAACACAAATTAAGATAAAGCAACGGTAGTAAGGACATCGTTAAAATAGTCCACATGACACACATTTTAAGTTGGTCACACACAAGATCAGCAAGCACACGCATGAAATCAGTTCACTTTAAATTTTCTTCTGCATTTCATGATAGATCTCTTTTCCGACACAGATTTGGTCTGTTAAGATGAAGTCAGCACTACACACTCCTGGCCAAAACCACAGGCAGAAAACTCTAATGCACAGAGCATACTGCAACTCCATCATCCCTCGGTGAACACCAGCACCTCCATCATCTCTTAATGCAATAATGCTGTCGCTAAAAACCCAACACAACAGATTAACATCAACACGTACCCTCTAACATCTGACTTTATCATTTGTTCTGACACATATACTGCTTTACTATCCGGCTAGTAAAAGAAAAATCTGTTGAAAATGTGTTTTTCCAAGTGCATTTAAAACTGTGCACTCAAGCACTTATATGTGATGTGGCAGGACACAAAGGCTTACTTACAATAATGTATTGTACTCATTAAAGCACATAATTTCACTCATAAGGAGTGAGGAGTGTAAATTTACTTTGAGAGCTCTGTCATGGATCATTTGTTCTCTTTTTTTAAGCTAATAAAATGTGGCAGAGAATAGAGCATTTCTTACTTTTTAATATCACAAATCAAAATATTTAATATGGTACACTTTGTGTGAATGAGGTTAAATTCTGATGTTAATGATTAGTTAAATTTTACATGGTAAAGTAAAAAGTAAAAATAAATCAAAATGAATTTGATTTGAAGTTTTATACACTACCAGTCAAAAGTTTTTGAACAGTAAGATTTTAATGTTTTTTAAAGAAGTCTCTTCTGCTCACCAAGCCTGCATCTATTTGAAACAAAGTACGGCAAAAACAGTACATTTTGTAAATATTTTTACTATTTAAAATAACTGTTATTTATTTGAATATATTTTAAAATGTCATTTATTCCTGTGATTTCAAAGCTGAATTTTTAGCATCATTACTCCAGTCACATGATCCTTCAGAAATCATTCTAATATTCTGATTTGCTGCTCAAAAAAATACTTATTATTATTATTAAGTTGAAAACAGCTTGAATTTTTTTAGGTTTCTTTGATGAATAGAAAGTTCAGAAGAACAGCATTTATCTGAAACAGAAATCTTTTGTAATCACGTCTGATCAATTTAAAGCCTCCTTGCTAATAAAAAAGTATTAATTTCTGTAATTTTATGTTTTATGTTTCTTGAACAGCAAATCAGCATATTAGAATGATTTCTGAAGGATCATGACACTGAAGACTGGAGTAATGATGCTGAAAATTTAGCTTTGATCACAGGAATAAATTAGATTTTAAATTACATTCAAATAGAAAGTAGTTATTTTAAATAGGAAATTTACAATTTCACAAGATTACTGCTTTTGCTGTATTTTGAATTAAATAAATGCAGGCTTGGTGTGCAGGAAAAACATTAAAAAACTTTTGACTGGTAGTGTATTTTAACATGTAATTTATTGCTATGGTGGAAAAGCTTATTTTCAGAAGCCATTACTCCAGTCTTCAGTGTCACATGATCCTTCAGAAACTATTCTAATATGCTGATTTGATGCTCTTAAAAACATTGTTGTGCTGCTATATATATTTGTGATACATGAAGGAGATCGTAAGCCATCATATAGACCAGTACACAAGGGCTAGTAAGGAACCTTCCAAAACACCCTTTACATTTTCAGCCAAACATTATCTATAAACAGAAAATACAGATGCAATCTGACAGCCCTCAATGCACAACTGGGAATCACTGTGGTGCTATTGTAACACAAAACCCCCTACGGTCACTCGGTTTCTTCTTAATCCTTTTATCCTATAAGTTACTACAGCACTGCTGCAGAGCGTGGCTCTAATAAGCATGTGTTTGTGTAAAGCTCATCCAAAACCTGCCGCTTTAATCACAACCATCTTTATACCACCACGTAAATACACACAGATCCAGAAACATACAGTATGTGCACACTTACAAATGTTTGCAAATTACATCAAAGCTTAATCAGCGGCTCAGGATTAAATGAGCTCTTGGCAACCACGAGATAAGTGGAATATGTGAATGACATCATAACCGCTCGCAGCAGATGAAGACTTCTGTGGTTGTCTGTCAGTCTCAGACAACCACAGGAGTGAGAAAGGGAGGTGGGGAATGAGACAAAGAAACTGTTTTTCTCAGGTTTTCTAATCTTCTTTTTAATATATAACACTGCACGCCTTTTCATGTGGCAGATGCATAGTTAGGTTTTAAAGGGGCATATAAAAATACAACAACAAAACCAAAACACAAAGTCCAAACAAGATGATGTATGCGTAGCAACAAACCTCTGTGAAGACCTCCTTTAGTTCGTGAGGAAAAATCTTAAGCATGATGTTAAACATTATTTGTTTTCATTAGTTGCCTTTTACAAGACATTGTACTATTTCATGCTTTTCTTCTTCAGGTAGATCTTTCTCCCCATACTGCATGAAAACTGACTTGCTTAATAATTTAAAACAACCAAGCAGGTTTTCTATTCAACTTGTCGTTTATGTCGTTCAATCACTGAAATCGTTATAAAACTCCATGAGTTAAGATATAAACTCGCTCTTCAACATCCCTAAAAAAGTGCTAGTGAATTAAGACAAGTGCTTCAAATTGCAGGGTGAGACGAAATATAAATATGTGCTTTCCTTCCTTACACTCAATTCATTTGTTTCTTTCCATTTCCAGACCTTCACTTCCTCCATTGGGGCCCTGTGCAAAGCAGCACTTCCTGTTTGAGTTTATATGGTGGGATGTAGAGCGACTGGCCTGTTAAACATGAAATTTCTTGGTTTATACAGAGATGAATGAGCGTACGTAGATTTCACACTCATTTCAGCAGGTGGGTTATGTCGTCCTGCAGATTGATTGGGGCCTTGGGATGGAATGGACAGCTCAGAGCAGAGAAAGGAAAAGAAGGGAATAATTACATCATGAATATACAATATACAGAATAGGCAGCAAGAATTTAGAATAACAAACAGCTCACACATCTAAACTTACAAAGCTGTTTACAGTAACGCAGATGGAGGATGTGGGGTGAAAGAAAGAATATGACTTCATAGTCTGCTGATGGGTAATTCTGCGTTGAGAATGTGTTCACAGTGTTTGTTAATAGGTTGCACTCTGGATTCTTTCTTTAGCTGTGTGAAAGGTGCTAAATAAGTAAAATGTAGACGTGTTATTATTTGCTCAAGATAATGTTGGGTTTAGATTGTTTGCCCACAATAGGCATTCTCATGTTGTGTTTGCAATATTCTTTCAAAGTGCTTGCTCAGAATTTTCATTCATAATATGTTAAAAATGTCTGTTTACAGCATGTATTTGGAATGTTCATTTATAATGTGTGTGTTTAGAATGTGCTTAGAAAGTTATTTTAAAGTTTGTGCTCAGAATGTGTTCATAATTTGTTTAGAATGTTTGTTTAAAATATGTGTATATAATGTTCAATTAAACAGTTTTTAAATTGTTTGTTCAAAGCGTGTTTTTAGAATATTATGAATGTTCAATCAAAGTGTGTTTTTAGAATGTTCATCCATAATTTGTTTATAATGTTTGTTTAAAATGTGAGTTCATAATGTTCATTCAAACTGTGTTTTCAGGTTGTTCGTTCATAGCACATTTTTAAATTACTCAAAGTGTTCGTTCAAAGCGTGTGTTCAAAATGTTTGTTCAAACTGTTTTCAGAATGTTCGTTCACAATTTGTTCAGAAAGTTTGTTTAAAATATTTGTTTATAACATTCAAATCAAACTGTTTTCAGATTGTTCTTTCATAGCGTGTTTTTAGAATATTTGTAATGTTAGTTCAAATTGTGTGTTCAAAATGTTTGTTCAAATAGTGTTTTCAGAAGGTTTGTTCATAATTTGTTTATAATGTTCATTTAAAATGTGTGTTCATAATGTTCATTCAAACTGCGTTTTCAGATTGTTCGTTCATAGTGTGTTTTTTAGAATATTTGGAATGTTCGTTCAAAGTGTGTATTCAAAATGTTTGTTCAAAATGTGTTTTCAGAATTTGTTTAGAATGTTTGTTTAAAATGCATGTTCATAATGTTCATTCAAACTGGGTTTTTAGATTGTTCACTCATAGCGTGTTTTTAGAATATACGGAATGTTCATTCAAAGTTTGAGTTAAAAAAGTGTGACTTCAGAATATTCGTTCATTATTTGTTTAGAATGTTTGTTTAAAATGTGTGTTCATAATGTTCATTCCATCTGTGGTTTTAGATTGTTCATTCATAGCGTGTTTTTAGAATATTCAGAATGTTCATTCAAAGTGTGCATTCAAAATTTTTTGTTCAAGTGTTTTCAGAATGTTCGTTCATAATTCGCCTAGAATGTTTGTTCATAATTCGTCTAGAATGCTCGTTTAAAATGTGTGTTCATAATGTTCATTTAAACTGTGTTTTCAGATTGCTCTTTCATAGTGTTTTCAGAATGTTCGCTCACAATTTGTTTAAAAAATTTGTTTAAAATGTTTGTTTAAAATGCGTTCAAAATGTTCATTCAAACTGTTTTCAGATTGTTTGTACATAGCGTGTTTTTACAATATTCTAAATGTTCGTTTAAGGTGTGTGTTCAAAATGGTTGTTCAAAGTGTGTTTTCAGAATGTTCGTTCATAGCGTGTTTTTAGAATATTCGGAATGTTTGTTCAAAGTGTGTTTTTAAAATATTAGTTCAAAGTATGTGTTCAGAACATTAATATTGTGTGATCAGAATTCTTGTTCAAACTGTGTTTTCAGAATGTTCATTGATAGTGTGTTTTGGAATGTTCATTCGTGTGTTCAGAATGTTTGTTCAAAAAATGTTTTTCAGAATGTTCATTCATAGTGTATTCAGAATGACCATTCAAAGTTTGTATTCAAAATCTTTGTTACAGTATGTGTTCAGAGTATTAGTTGATGCTCACAAAGTACAAATGCACACTGACACAACAGCTGCACAATGCACTTTTTGACACTTCATATCTCCCACACATGCTCATACACATGCAGTGTCTCACTTGAGGAGAATAAACACAAAGCTGAGTGGCTAATGCAAAGACAGGCAGGAGGCTCTGCCTGAGGGGTTGGCCCTTTCCCAAGTCATTAAGAACAACTTAAATCATCCCAGAATGAAAAGTGCTCTTAAAAAAGGAGCCAAAAAAACGCTTCTAGCTGACTGCCTCCATAGTGAGTATGTGTAACTAACTGATGTTTGAAGCGCAAGAGCTTAGCATGGAACCCCCGATAAACTGAGCTGAGCTGTGAAAACACAGATTACATTTCTGTGGCTTTAAAGCACCCGTCGCATGCCTGCGAGCCGAGCGGGTAATTAGTGCATCAAAAGCGTACAGCCCCACTTTGACCAAGGGGCGGGGTTTGATACGGGGCCCTTCGCACTTCTGAGACAAGCGTGCTAATTCAACACATCCTCCCACACGATAAACACACAAGCTGTTCACTTCCTCTCAATCACTCGCTGACTGTCAGTCAGTTTCTTTCACACACACACACACACACGTTGTGTTTCCATGTTTTATGGGGACATTCCATAGGTGTAATGGTTTTTATACTGTACAAACTGTATTTTGTATCGCCCTACACCTAAACCTAGCCCTCACAGGAGACTGTGCACACTTTTACTTTCTCAACGTGATAAATACCAGGTACACACACACACACACTTGAATAGGGTGAAGAGTTAATGTGTATGAATATAAACATTTCAGAATGAATCCTCATCATTTATTTAAAAAAAACACACTAAAGGTCTGTGGAGAAATCTTCTTCTAAAAACACAGAGACACCAAGGGGAGAAATAATGCTTTAACAAGTGTTAGGTCATTCCGCTTGTCAACAGCATAATCTGTGGAGATCTCTTAAAACAATAAACTGAACTGAAAACAGATATGGCTGACAAATTTATGTTGACATAAAGCCTTGATAGACAGTGTTTAATTTTTCTAAGATAATACATGATGTAATTTGTTCAGTGCATTTTAATCTTGGGGTTTTTAAATGATTTTGGTTTGCTGTTGTTGTTTTTTTCCCCTTGCAATTCTAATGAATTCTTTACAGTGGAGACCTTGGTTTGCTTACAATCAGAGATGGGAAGTAACGAAGTACAAATACTTCGTTACTGTAGTTAAGTAGATTTTTCTGGTATCAGTACTTTACTTCACTATTTATTTTTCTGACTACTTTTTACTTTTACTCCTTACATTTTTTCACAAATATCTGTACTTTCTACTTCTTACATTTTCAAACCAGGCTCGTTACTTTAGTTTTAATCAGCATTTGGTGGATCACCATTCGATAACAAACCACTAATAAATCATGGATCGGTTAGTCTTGACTGGCAACGCGATTCAGCTCGTGTGCGCTCAGCGTCTCCAAAACGGTTTCTATCAGAGTAATCATTGACTCGAGAATTGAGTGGAAGCGTCCGGGTGGATCATAGAGGCAAAACTACTGACTTGTTCATTATTTAAAGTGCAGGTCAGTTTCATCTGTAAACAGGCTGCTAAGAGTTGCCAGCAGTTTACTGCTTAACTAAGTAAACAAAACTACAGCAGCAGTACTATAAACAAAACTCAACTAAATTACCATCATCACTCAAAATACTCTATGCTAAAGGACATCATTATTATATTCTGTAAAGTTACAGTAGTAATTTAGCAAACAAATGTTATAAAACATTGTTTTCTAATATGTTAAGAGGGAGCTAGGGCAGATAACAACACAACCCTTATAAAAAATTATAACCAAAATCCATGGTTACTATTGTTGAACCACGGTAACCACAAATGAACCATGGTTTAGCTACCATGAAATGAAAACAGATTGTAATCAATCTGCCAAAAAACAAAACACACACACACAAAAACAAACAAACAAACAAACAAAAACAGTGTTACTATACTTTTACTGTAATAAACCATGGTTAATTTTGGTAAGAGACAAATATGACTTATGATAATGCAATAACATGTTTTTTTTAGGTATTAGGATTTTTCTGTAAAGATATTGTCATGATGTAATCATTATTGTACTAATTATGACATTTAGGCAATTTAGAAAATATAGTTTTGTTAAATCTATAGTATTCAAGCCATTTTAAGATAAAACAACAACACCTGGTCATAATGAGGCACTACATAACTACATAACTTTTAATTGAACTTAATTAAAATTTGTTACTGCAAATAGAATATAATGAGGTGGTTGTTTTGCAACAAGGTGGAGACAGGTGTGCTTATAACAGTAAATGGCTTAAAAGGAAAATAGAAGTAAAGGTGCAGTTCAAGAGAGAGCTTTTTCTTATTTTGCACGGCCCCAGCCTAAGGTTTTAAACATTTATTTAAATATGATGGCCATACAAAAAAATAGGGTTGTCCATGGTTTCAGAATTTGTTGTGGTTGTATGGGATGGCCAAGACAAGTATGAGATTTCACAGCCTGAAATTTTGTCCCAGTCCTGCCCTGTTCTACATGGTGGTTGTTCAGCCTTGATACATTCATTAGCTAACAAATTTATTTTGTATTAATGTGTCAATATGATGTGAGGTCCAGTTACCAGTGTGATACTAAAACAAGTAGTAGTAATGGGTACTTTTTTAAGTACATGTCTGAGCCCATACTTCTTTACTTTAACTTAAGTAAAAAAGCATAGACAGTACTTCTACTTTTACCAGAGTATTCTTCTACTTGAGTGAAGGATATGTGTACTTTTGCCATCTCTGATTACAATTACAATTCACGATTATTTTTAAGGGATAGTTCACCCAAAAATGAAAATTCTGTCATTAATTACTCACCCTCATATCATTCCGAATCCGTAAGACCTTCGTTCATCTTAGGAACACAAATTAAGATATTTTTGATAATATCTGAGAGCTTTCTGACCCTGCATAGACAGCAACTACCATAGTCAATGCCCAGAAAGGTAAGGTTTTCATGCGTCAGCAGCACCACACACATGCACTGTAGTACTCTTGTGAATGAATGTCGATGACTGACAGGAGAGAGAAGAAACTGTTGAATAAAGTCATTAGTTTTGTTTTCTTTGCAAACAAAAAGTATTCTTGTAGCTTCATAAAATTATGGTTGAACCACTGATGTCACATGGACTATTTTAACAATGTTATTACTACCTTTCTGGGCCTTGAACGTGGTAGTTTTGTTGCTGTCCATTCAGAGTCATGAGGATAATATGAAGAATGAAATATTAGGAGTAAGATCAATGGAGCAGAGGTACAGAAAAGAAGCAAGTGGTTTACAGTTTATAAAACATCCTGTGTGCTGGATGTCCGTGACAGAATTGTGTGAGCACTTCCATCTGTAAGCACTTATAATAACTGCCTCATCTGAAATACTTACTGTATGTAAAAACAGACAGCAAAACTATATCAAAACTGCTCATACAACAAAATGAACCTCAAATTTACTAAACAGCTACACGTCTAGATTTTCAGTATGCGTTTTATTTTTCAAATACTTAGGGGTCAGTTTGATTTTTTTAAAAGAAATATATATATTTTTTTGGGCTACCTCTAAAAGTCGACTAACTGTCAGTCGACGCAGAAAAAAAAATCCAAAGAAAATGGTGAAGTCATGCAGTCCATGTCAGACAGATCATTGACGGGTGGTCTATATGGTAATACAGTAAATCGGGCAGGACATCCAAATGCTCACCTATTATTCATCAACCTCAAATATGGCTTTTCATCTGAAAGATGTATGTAGTAGCAACTTTACATGGCAGCTCAATCTTATGTTAGCCTAGAAAAATGTGCGCTATTCAAGTGTCTGTGCGGAGTGTGGAAGCTGAACAGTAGCGCGCTTACTGCATGACAGATGGAGGCGCCGGTGCGGTCACTTGCACTTAAAACACTCCGTCATTTTTGGTCATACAGATAAAATCAATACATCTTTGGAATCTGTAGAGATTCTATGTTTACTTGTGTGCACTCACAAAATCAATGAAACATTGTGCTTTTGTAAAATAAAGAAAGCAAACAGGATGTGTATTCTGCCGTCTCGGTCTCTGTGAAACTTTACAGAGTTGAAAAATATACCTATAGAGAGTGATTTAAAAAGAAAACAAATATTTTCAGATTATGTAATCCGTATGAAACAGGCATACAGGCACATCCACTACTGCGGAGATGACGAGTCAGTGCCGCTAACTTCATCTCTTTAGTAGAAAACAAAGAAAGCACTAGTTTATCAATAAATTATTAAAACATTAATGCAGTCTCCTTGCTGTTTTTCCCGGACACATTCATAATTATTATATCTGCGTGTGCTTGAGCACTCATTAGGCTATGTAGGCAATTAAAGACTCATTACTATGTTTCATATGGTTTATTAATAAACGTGCAACTAACACTGTAGTCGATTAATGCTTAAAATGAATGACTACTGGTCAACCAGAAAAATCTTCAGTCGAGGGCAGCCCTATTGTTTTTATTCAGCAAGAATGTTATTAAACTGATCAAAAGTAAATACTTTTATAATGTTACAAAATATTTTTATTTCAAATAAATGCTGTTGAGCTTTCTATTCATCAAAGAATCCTGAAAAAATGTATGACTGTTTCCAGAAAAATATTAAGCAGCAGCACAACTGTTTTCAACATTAAGCAATGTTTTTGACGGATCATGTGAGACTGAAGACTGAAGTGATGGCTGCTGAAAATTCAGGTTTGCAATCGCAGTCTTGGTAAGCATAAGAAAAACACTGGTGTGAAATGGTAGTGTACATACAGTTTCTTCAAAGTTTTCAGGATATACTCTGTAACACTGAGTTACTAATACAGCTTCAAAAGTCTGTGTACAGTGTGTGCGTGTGAATGGGTGAACAAGGGTGGGACGCTGATCTTTATGCAATGCACTTCAGATTAAAAGCTTGCCATTTACTTCAAATATGTTTTTGTGTCTTATCAGTGATGTAATGTTTTTACTAGTTCAGACGACGCCGGTGACAGAAGGAAAACTAATGAGCAAAGAACAAGAGATTAGAAGTATGAAAGCAAAAAAGTGTTTGGGCCAAAAATGGACAAAGGCAAAATGAACCTTTGGTATCCCTAATCCACAATCAATTCTTTAAAGCAGGACTGTTCAAGTAATATCCCATGGGAAAAGAAACTGCAGCTCAAACAGAATCTTTTCAGAATTTCAGAATCAGAATTTTCTGCAAGCTATTAAAAGAATGCTATTACGCTTATGTTTTATGCACCAATGAAATATTATACTATATCGGAGAACTGCTATCTGCAGTTTTTGTGTCACTAAGGAGTTGTCCTGTTTGGCTTTAAAGAGAAGATAATATGTGAGAGATATTGTTTGACCAAAGCAGCATATTTCTCTTTCCTCATTCCACACAACCCACATCAGAACACAACGAACTGATCCTACAACAACACAGAATCACTACGCTGAGATGCCATTACACTTTACATTTCAAACTACAACCCATACTGTGTGCATGGCAATGGCCTGGAGCCAGTGTAGACACAAACATAGACACTCAGACAGACATAGACAGAGAGTATCATAAAACAAGATGATGTGGGGGCTGTCTGGACGGAGCATCTCACCATATATGAGAGAATAAAGCTCATTCTCCACGGTCTGATATTCCAGACACTATTAAATGTTTATGCATTGCACACACAACATGCTTTCTAGATTCTGTTCCACACTAAAGTGCATTTCATCAGTGACATGAGCGATGTCTTGAGGGTGCTGAAGCCCACTAGAAACTGTGGTGTCAGAAAGACAGAAAGGGACAGAACGGAGCTGTCAGTTCCACTCAGTGGTGTCTGTGATCAGAGTTTGTCTCACATGGTACCGATAAGACATTAGTGTTCACAGGCCTCACAGCGTCCCACTTAAGGCGGTATCCTCTCTCCATTTCATCATCCCTCTCTCATGAGGAACAGCTTTTACTTAATTCACCCACTTTATCTCTCATTTCATGGCTGTCTGCTGCCTTTGGGGTATGTAATTGTATGAAAACAGAACAGTTTGCATTTTGGTTGGCGATGTGGGTGTGGGTTTGTCTGTGCAGTTTCATCTTCGGATGAAAGTAAACTAATTCCCAAAACAAGGAATTATTAATACAATCATCAAGTTCAGATTTGCCCTCTCGGGTCAAACCTATTCTCTGACCAAATCAGCTCACAAGTAACAAGTTCACACAGTTACTAGTACAGTGTGTATCTATGAGAAAATGGTCAGTGTTGTCATTTTTATCAATATGAAAGCACAAATAGTTCACCCAAAAATCCTGAAGGCTTTCAATTGAAAGTTATA
>JAHKKF010516797.1:0-29877 GCA_019740295.1 Labeo calbasu | reverse complement strand
CCAAAGGAGCTCCGTTGTTTTGAGAGGAAAATACAGCAAAGAATATCGTTTACACGTAGCGCGTCAATTCTGCATGGTATAAGACTCTGTCGCTCTGTATCTTTCTTTGGGTATGTGAGACAAAGTGACGGCTAGTCGTGTGCCTTCACACTAGAGTTTACAGCTCCTCAAATACAGGTACGCTGCGCATCCATTCAGATGAACTGAAAAATAAAATTATAATAATATTATAATAAATGATAGTATTGGCAGTAATGGTAACGGCGTTGTAACGTAGGAAACAGTACTTCGTTTGATTACTCGTTACTGAAAAAATAACGCCGTTAGTAACGCCGTTTATTTGTAATGCCGTTATTCCCATCACTGATTATAAATGCAAATAATCACATAAACACAATCAGATTGGAGACTTATTGGTTAAGTTAATTTGTAGCCTCATGTTTGCAGTTTGTTTGAGTGGAACACAGTTAGATGTGATTGGATTTGCTTGGTTTATTCTCAATGTAATTGAGAAAATATTTTTTTTATATACAACCAGTTAGCTAAAAGATAATTTCAGATAATCAATTTCATGCAACCCCTATGTAAAATCCACTCTCTGAGCAATATTTGCTCTGAATATTTGCTATAATGCTCTCATTGATGGGTTTTTCATATGTCTTCTCTTACAGTGGAAAGCTAGAACGGCCAGTTTTGACAGTCAGGGGTCCTGTCCCTCTCCCAAACCTCCTGCCAGCCCTTGATCAGAGCCATATGTAAAACTACAGGCTTGGCATCCTCCGTTTGTCACTCGAATGAAAACGAGAGCCCTGCTATTTCCATTTTCTCCTATGGGTTGTTTTAGATGGTTCCCAAACACTGATCTAAGATCCTGCTGTCTTTGCCCTGATGTTCCTCATGTTCAAGTACGATCCTCAGTCAATTCTTGGGAGTGTTGTTCAAACCTCTATACCTAGAATACTCTACAAAGCCAACGTTGTGTTCCTAGAATAGCTTGGTATTGTCAAAGGAGATGTTTCTTTCCAAAATGAATTTTCCTGAAGCATTTGAAATCCGACGCGTTCTGCAAGCGGTCTACATGCGCACAGAAGTTTCCGCGCTGCAAGGCTCTTTGTAGATGGCTCTGTTCAGATCTTAAGACTTTGAGAGTAGGATCATCTACTGGAAGTCCTAAGAATGAAGCCAGAGAGGATGATATATGAAATATTTAGGGACAGTACAATGTCAATGAAATGGATTTGTCATGTGCTGAATACTAAGAACAAATCATTTTCTCTGTCAAATCCTTGTATGAAACCTGTGTGAAGGTATACGTTTTATGAAGAATATTTAAATATTTATCAATTTATAGATGTTGTATAAATGTTACGTGTAAAAAGAGTCTAAATTTATCAGAGCACAACAATTTTTTCCTATCCATGAATCTTTTGCCAAAACAAAGACAGTTTACATGTAAAGAAGTTCCTGTTCACACACAAAAACACTTCACATGTCGCTGAATAGATTTGTGTGATTACATTAATATTCATCAGCGAGACCTGGAGTACAAAAGTGGGCATTTAAGGTAAGAGTGCTGAAATATTCATAGAGGTCTGATTTGATTTATGTGGGTTTTATTCACTTTGTTATAACAGCATTTAAAGAGGTACAGAAGTGGTTCTGTATCTTCGTAGCACTGCTTTTAATAGCAATTCAGTTCCTGCTGTTTCAATCTAATGTTGACATCTCATTCATTTTTTGTCATGTAATTTCACTGTGAGTTAAATTGGACTGTCAAAGTTTTCGTTTTTTTGACATATTGTCTGGGAAAATGTCTTGAGTAAACAATTTATCAAATATATTCATATTATGTACTGTATAAAAGAGCAGGGTTAACATTACAGCATAAAATGATAAGAAATTAACAAACATTCATCTTCAGATTAATATTTTTATTTGCCTTTTATAATTATGTGTAGAAAAGAAGGGATATTTGAAACTATGTGAATTAAATGTCTGTATATCTAAACAGTTTAATATATAACTGTCAACTGCTCCGTTTTTGTGAATTAAAAACAAACAAACTGTAATGCCATGTTGCCCAAAAATATTTTTTAGAATATGTAATGCTTAACAAAGCTAAACAGAGTGATCAAAAAAATGTTACTTTTAGAATTTTTAACGTCATAATGATTTAACAAAATTCTACAGTTTTATTGCCCGCAATATTTTATTTGTTTATCCTTGTGGTTTCAATCTTATTGTTTTACATCGTTAATTCATTCATGGAATTTAAATATAACAAAGATCCTCAGGCAAACCCCTGCTAAATGCTAAAATATGATTCCTGTAGTTAAAAGTTTCTTACGTCATTCTTAAAAAAAAAATACAACACTGCATATGCTGGAAACGAATGACATGAATGCACAGAAATGACAATAGTTCAAAACTTCCGGACAAATTCAAAACACGTACAAATGCACAAGATATGACCATTGATAGAGACAACCTACTATGCAGGAAGTTCATTGTCACAGATGGTGGGCACAGCAGCTCAAGATACCGGAGCAATGACTTTATGCTGATCTCCAGTTGGTGGTGTTGAAATATCTTGAAACCTACACGGCACTTGGGGCTAGTTTTACATAATGTCCTCCATCTTCTCATAGGGTATCTGTTACAGTAAGCTTTAAATATTTCTATGTAGTAAAATAGATTTCATATTTGAACAGAATCTTTAAAAATTCCAAGTCAACTTGTTGAAGAAATGGTTGTGATGAAGTACAACTTTTTGGTCCTGTTTTTACAATATCACCAATGTTGTAATACTCAGATAACATAGATTGTGTTTCTGTAGGTGAATGTAAAGTTCATAAGGTTTAGATCTGGTTCTTTACCTCATCGCTAACTCTCGTGTGCTGGTGTTTTAACAACCTGTTTCTGCCCCCCCTTGTGAATCTGAACAACTTTCTAATTTTGTATTGATCATTTGTACTTGCAATATAACTTGTAATGTTTGAAAAGGTTCTTGTATTTCAAAAATGCCAAAATAAAATGTTGGTTCAGTCATTTCAAGGATAGAGTTGTTTCTTTTCAGTCTTGTGAACATCAAATCACAAATAGTGGGTTAGCATTGATCAGTCAGTTATTGAGACTGTGTATTGTCTCATATTTTTAATAAAATGTGCAACAAAAGCAATATATCTGTGTTTTTTTAAAGGTAAATGATTAGATCACTCAAAAACCTCAATTTTGTCATCTTTTACTCACACTCATGTTGTTCAAAAACTGTATGACTTTGTTTCATTTATGTAATCATTTTGATGAATGCTGTTCAATTACATTCATTACACAAGAAAGGGGACAAAGAAACAAAATTGCCATAAAAGTATGATAAAAAGTAGTTGCATTATATGATATTATAACAAATTATATCCCATTCTTCTGAAAGGGATAGTTCACCCAAAAATGAAAATTGCCCCATGATTTACTCACCTTCAAGCCATCCTAGGTGTATATGATTTTCTTCTTTCAGACAAATACAATTGAAGTTATATTTTTAAAAAGTCCTGACTCTTCCAAACTATAATGGCAGTGAATGGGTGTCTAGATTTTGAAGTCCAATAACGTGCATCCATCCATCATAAAAAAAAAATAAATAAAGACCGCTGGGACGCCACTTTCTCGTGAACACGTGTAAGCAAGAGATTATGGTTTATAAAGTTTTAAATATAGATATTTTTCTTATACAAATGCATCGCTTTGCTTCAGAAGGTCTTTGATGACCCACCAGAGCCACATGGAGTACTTTTTTATGATGGAAGCACTATTTTGGGCTTTAAAATCGTGACCACCATTCACTTCCATAATAAAGCTTGGATAAGTCAAGACATTTTTTTTTTATATAACTTTGACTGCATTCATCTGAAAGAAGAAAGTCATATCGACATCATATTGAACTACTGACATTGAAGTTACTGCTGTTTGGCCTGTTCGCACCGCAGGAACTAGGAACGCATTTAGTTTTAGGAACTCTGTTTTAGGCGAACTAAATTAGCTCCTACTTCAGACTAGTGTACGCTTGACCAAACGCATACAAAACACCAGCTACTCAGTGGCATTTTTAAAAAGCCACGTAAATATTTACTACGCAAACATGGAAAAGAGCAATAATGACATTTAAGCCCTGCATTTTTGTTTTAAAATGTTTTCACTGTTTCAGAAACAATCTCCGTCCACACTACATAACCCAAAATGCATTTCACATGACTATTCAAAATGAGCATAATGTTATAGTTTACACCAGGGATGGTGAATTCCAGGCCTGGAGAGCCACAGTCGTGCAAAGTTCAGCTCTTACCCTAATAAAAACTCACCTGTCTTTAGTTTCCTAGTAACCATTTAGAGCTGGATTGCTCAGGTGTGTTTTATTAGGGTTGAAGCAAAACTGACGTTCGCCACCCCTGGTTTACACAGTTGCCAAGGTGGCGCAGAGCAAAGTTGGGCGGCCACACAATAGTTTCTAAAAGTCTTAGTTTTCGTCCATTTACACTAAAACGCAACCCTGGAGTTTTTAAACTAAAACTGGAGTAGTGTAAATGGCAGGAGTTGTAACCCCTTGACCGTTGGGGTGAACGTGATTTCACCAAGTAGAATATGTTCCTGGATCAACGTCCTTGTTGATTCTGGAGCAACATTCCAATCAACCAATCAGAATGGAGCGATAACTTTTCAGGAAATGTCAGTTTAGGCTTACTAGTTAGATGCTTCTACACCCTTGTTAATCAGCTATAATTTCCCTCTGGTTTTAGGAATAAATTATGGTTAGGGTTAGAGGTAGGGACTGGGTTAAGTCTACATTGTCTTACTTGGCAAAATTCAATTTTATATAAACGTAAAAAATAGTACAGTACCTTTTCTTTACAGTTAATTTATACTTATGTATATTTTTTATAGTTTTTTTTTTTTTAATGATTTCACTTAAAATCTGCTGATTGTCTCCTTTATAAAGAGACTAACTTTGCATTCAAAAGAATTTATGAATTATAACAATTTAAGTTTGGATAGTGCACTTTCGTGTCTATGTTCAAAAATTGGGGGTGACAGTTAAGGGGTTAAAACAAAAATGCACTAGTATAAACGTAGCCTTAACTACCTGTTGTCAGCTGCGTTGTGTTCTTTTCTCAGCCTTAATAATAACAGTGCAAGTTTTCCATTTCATGCACTTTCAATCGTGTAAATTGTGTGTTTACATTCCATCTCCGTTATCATGAAACCCACGACACGCAACAAAAACAGTACCGATCATGGTGTCCTCCATTCACCGGTTGTTGATGTTTGTAAATGCCACGAATAAAGACGTGGCTGTCTGCCGCATTAGTTTCTGTTGACGGTGCAAATGCAACTAGGAAAATGGCCTGAAGGTAGAACAGTTTCTATAGGAGAAACCACCTTGCTGGTTAGTTCTTAGAACTATATGGCTTAAGGGAGAGTAAATCATGGAATAATTTTCCTTTTGAGTGAACTATCCCTTGAAATCATATGACAGCTTAATGTGAGGAAAAAAAAACAGACCCAAGTTTAAGTTGTTTAAAACAAACAGATAATCTTCCCCTTCACTGAGTGATCCATTTCTGCAACTGCCCCTTTTGAAAAAAAACAAAAAAAAAAACAGCTAAAACCGGCCTAAGCTGGTTGACTGATTTAGCTGGTTTAAGCTGGAGGTAGCTGGTTTATCTGGTCCCCCAGCTTGACCTAAAACCAGCCTAAACTGCTTGGCTGATCTTAGCTGGTTCAAGCTGGAAGTAGCTGGTTTTAGTCTTGTTTTAGCTAGTTGTTCCAGCTGGTCTCCCAGCCTGACCAGCTAAGGAAGTGGCCAAAACTCCTCTAAAACCAGCCTGCTGACCAGTTTTGTTTTGTTTTTCAGCAGGGGAATCAGTGAACTGAACTTAAAACCAGGTTTAGTCATGAACAAGTCACTCAGACTAAATCATGTTGTGAACTGGATCAACCAATTCATTTAAAAATGTTATAATGGTTTTGTGTCGCTTCCCTGCTGATCAAACAGCTAAAACCAGCCTAAACTGGTTGGCTGGTTTTAGCTAGTCATCCAGCCTGGTTTTAGTTGGTCATAGCTGGTCAGCAGGATGGTTTTAAATGGGTTTTGGACACTTCCTTAGCTGGTCAGGCCGGGAGACCAGCTGGAACGACCAGCTAAAACCAGCTTGACCAACCTAACCACGCTGGGAGACCAACCAAAACCAACTATTTCCAGCTTAAACCATCTTAAACCAGCAGCTGGGTTTTTTTTCAGCAGGGCTTTAAAGCTCAAATGCCTCAATCCTCATTGTAACTGAACAGAAAAGTTTCCTTAAAAAAATAAAGTCATACAGACTTGACAGCATTAAGGTGAGTAAATAATGACAGGATTTTAATTTTCAGTAACTACCCCTTTAGGTAAAAACACAAAGCCCTTTAAGAGCTAAAAAAAAAAAGGCCACTATTCCTCAGGTGGTGGCATAATTGCCCATAACTTCTTCTTCAGTGCTAGTTTATACAGAATCTGGTACCCATCATCCCAGGCATAAAGCTGCCGCTCCTCAGGATTGTATTTGAGGCTGGAATGGGCCCCGTAGCGCCTAGGGAAATAAATCAGAGGAGCCTCTCCACTGCTCACCATGTCATTCACATCGAACACACACTGCACGCGCGAGCGGCTCGGTGGCTTGGTGTTGTAAACCACATAGACCGTGCCGCAGACAATAAAAGCAGCCTCAGCATTGTTCCTCGGACACGCCGTGTCCCACATCTGCTCTATATCCAAAGAATCTATATCCATTTTAGCAAGATTAATAGTGTCTCCAGCCGGATACAGCGCCCAGAGCCCATCCTCATCCGCCACCAGGTCCACCAGCGTCTCTGGATTGAGCTGGTACACTGGGCTGCGGTCGTCCATGGGAAGAACTGCGCTGTCTGCAACCAAACCGTTCTTGAGGTCATACTTAATAACTTGGAGTTCTGAACTTTCACTGACATAATAGATAAAGCCATCGTAGACTGCATGACCGGTTCCGTTCCAAGAGATGGGCACGGTGATCTGCTTAGCTTTAGATACGCCTGACGATGCAGAAAGCTCTCGCACGGACTTGAACTCGTACAGCGTGTTGTCGGACGTGCTGTTGAAGACGTAGACTTTTGCTGACCTGGCATCTTTGGTCCAGACACCTTTCGGGCTTCCCAGTCGCTTAAGGATCTTCATTGCTTTTAGACTGGATACAATGTTCACGCACACTGATGATGAAAACAAACATGATTAATGTCAATGAGAAGCGTCCTATGATTAATAAGGCAAACTCTGAAAGCAATTTATACAGACTGCTTAGTTTCCACAAGCACTGAAAGACGGCTTTATGAAAAATGACGTCAAGTTTGTGAGTTTAAGCCCTTGTTTTATTTTATTAAAGAAATAAATCTGACATCGTAAGCCTCCATCAGTGAAAGATCCACCCTTAAATGTCACGTCTGCTGTTGTAAATGCGAAGGCTAGGATTGTGTGGGGCAAACATTTTGTGCTCTAATAGATTCTTCTGGCATTATTTGACACATTTTGCAGCTAAAATTCTATTACATTTAATCAATAAATTAAATTGATTCAGTCTGTTCTAAAAATATATAATAAAGCTTATAGCAATCATTTAATCAAGGATACACATGTATTTTTATTTATTTATTTATTTTCACTTTTTATTTGTGGTTTCCCATGCCAGTACAATCAAAGTTAGGGGTCAGTAATAGAATTATATTTATTTATTTGTGTGTTTATTTGTTTATTTATTAAAAATATGATACATTTGTTTAGCAAGGATGCAAAGTTACAGTAAAGACTTTTTAGAATGCTGTTTTTAAATATATTTTTTCATCAAACAATTAAGCATAACTGTTTTCAACATAGATGATATTAAATTGTTTCCTGAGCACCAGATCAGCATATTAGAGTGATTTCTGAAAGATCATGTGACCCTAAAGACTAGAGTAATGATGCTGAAAATTCAGCTTTGCCATGACAGGAATAAATCAGATTATTATTATAATTTGTAAGAATTTATTATAATTAAAATTATAAATTGTAATAATATTTCATAATATTACTGTTTTACTTTTATGATCAAATGACGAAAAACATTTAAAAATCTTAATATAACTTTTGAATGATATTCAACATATTTATATATCTTTTGTTGGCAAAGAAATACATAAGTCAAATGAATTGGAAGTTTGGATTTAGCCATCAATTTTAAAGTGTTTTCAGCCTTGGAGAAAAAAAAAATAGTGCTTAGTTTTTTGTTAAACAACAACATCAGATAAAAACAATGTCTTGTTATAGCATTTTACCAACCTGGGGCCGATTTCATAAACTTAGCCTCTATGTTAAAACAGTGTCTAGTTTGAGTCACGCTTTTTTACAGGATTCGTACCCAATGATTCCACATCCTAAGTCCAATTCTGTGCCAGCTGAGCTACCGACCAAGCTTGTTATGCTCAGAAAGTGAAACATATGGAGTTGAAATCATAACCGTGTACGAAAACGATTACAAGTGCTCGCTGTTTTACCGCCTCTGGTGTTCATTTCTGTTGGAAACTGCGGTGATATGGCATGTATTTTGCATCTTTGCGAAAACGTTCCCACAGGTATGCTTTCGTCATGAGATCAAACATCTGCATTCATCTGCTTTGATTTCAACATACTGGATAACAAAATAGGCTACAACCCAACAGTTGCATAACATCTAAATCATAAAAGCCAACTGGCTAATCCAGTGAACTGATTGGCTTGATTCTTTGTTCCTTGTTTCCTAATTAACAGAACACAGCACATCCTCTAAATCAATAAATCCCTGCTTTAAGCCAAGCATTAGCAGAAACCAGGGTTTCTGCATCAAAGCAAAGACCGTTCGGATGAGACGGTCACACGGCCTACAGCTCAATCCCAGTATGGGGGAGTGTAATTGGGATGCTGGTTCTCAAAACAAACAAATGTCTTAAATCAAAGCACATGCTCTTCGTTCATACTCTCTTGAATTGCAGCTACTAAATTTTCCAGTTTGATTTTCCAGTGTTACTGTTTTCCATAGAAAACCCCAAACCTTTCCCCCAAACTGGTGTACTGTGTAATACATGTAATAAATGGCTAAATTTAGCCAGTCTCACTCGACCAAGAATATGTCAAGGTTAAAACTGAGAGTACATGAACAGAAGTTGAGCTTCAGCTGTCAAGACTCAATTCCCCTGACTCACCAGACAACTCAAAGAACTCTTCCTTCTTCCTCTCTTTGACAACCACATCCTGTTCCACCATTTTGTCTGCAGCTTTCACACAAGGCTTAGGGGGATTCTTGGTTTCAATGTAGTCCATCTCACGCTCCACACGGTCCACGCGTGCTCCTGCGCCCTCCATGTCTGAACGCAGTTTTTTGTGCTCCTTGCCCAACTTCTCCAACAGGTCTGTGGCCTGCTGCCTGAATTCCTTCAGGTCAGCGTTGTAGCGGTTGTTCTGTTCATGCCACAAGGCGATGCGTTCCTGGAAGAATAACAAACACACTAATGAGTTATGGAATTGTTTAAAATGATCACAGACCGCAGCAAATTCTTTCCAGCGGCGAATTTTCTGTGCATTATTAAAGGTCTTCTTGTAAGAATGGCGCAGAGGTGTTGACTAATTCTAGACGGCATGTGTTAGTCTCTTTTTCCCAGTCAAGGAAACTGTAGAATAAAAAGTTCATTCATTATTTTAAAGGTTTAAACTTGAACTTGAAAAATTGTGTATTGTACAGGACCTTTTCAAAAATAAATAAGTTCCGTCAATTTACCGGTATGAGAAGTTATAACATTACCAGTAAATTATCTGTAATTCTCTGTACAATAAGGATAAGAAGTATGAGCCCATACAAGTTCAGAACTAATTGAAGTAAGAAGTCTATTCTGGGCCACATAAAAAATTCTGGGAATTTTAAATTTCAAATTTTGATTGGTTTAAAATTCTGGGAATTTTGAATTTTAACGGCTCTGGGCCAGTCATAACATTCTGACGCAGATGACGCATTTACTCTGTGCTGTGTAGTTCACTCTGAAGTTGTCTATCCACATTATTTTTCTTGTAAAAGGGGGTACAGCCATTTGTAAATTTAATGTGTCTGGCTTTCAGTCTCATCCGCTTCCAGCTGTTTTAATCTGCACAAAACAGCTCGTTTAGCTGCTTTATATTGCAGACTGGTGTGTCTAACCAGTGCAAACAGTTTTGCCATTTACTGCACTTTGTTATTCTTCTCGTTATTCCCCTTACTTTATGCTTACTTTCACATAAAAAAAATAAGGTGGATTCGATGTCTCAGACATCGAATCCACCTTAATGTTTGACACACAAACATTCAAATCCACCTTAATGTTTGACATACAAATGAAAACATCAAAAAAACACTATACTCCTCCATGTTTACAACACCGGGAGCAAACTTTAGAGGTAATTTCTGGTTTTGCCGCTAATTTGAAACCGATGTGTGAATGGTGCATTTTTGTATTTACCCGTAAAGTCGTTCCTGTAACTTTACGGCAATTTACTGTTGAGAGGCGTGAGAGCGGCATGGCTTTTGGACGTAGCAACTGAAACAAAGCGGGTCAGTTGTAAATAATATTTTAATAAGATAAACTTTAATAACAGGGCACATGATAGCCTACTTGAGACTTTTTTCTGTATTTTTAATGAATAAAGTTCAAAAGAACAGTAGTTATTTGATTTTTTTCTAACATTATATATGACTTTACTTTGATTTAATGTATCATTGCTGAATGAAACCAGATTTAAAAAAAAAACTTACTGACCCCATATTTTTAAAAAGTAGTGTGAGATTCATTTTTCTTCAAAGTGTTTAAATCAATAGTTTCTTCAGCAGCTGTCAAATAGCTTAAATAAATTTGAGATGCAAAGCCGCCTTGTTGCAGGAGCTACAGAACAAATACATGCTCAAATGTTTCACAAAATTATATTACTGTATTAAGAGTGCATGAATATGGTGCCAAATTGTCATAAATAAATGATATATGTACAGCATATCACTGTGGCCACCCCAGGGGTCTTTTGCTTCAGGCTAGCTGCTCTAGCTGAATTTAATATTACATGATTTTGAATCAAAACAAACTTTGTTTTGCATAAATTTTGTTGCTCTGTAAATATTCATTAAAAATTGATTTTTTCAGTCATGATATATTTTGGGACCAGGAAAAAAAAACTTTCCTTACAAAGATCTTTTAATCCTGTTGTGCCCAACCTCACACTCTTTTTTATGAAAAACACGGTTTAATAGTTGAATGGACTCCTGCTGATTCAGGTAATCAAGACCTGTCTGCATATGATATATGTAAATTGACTGAATAAATTCATTATTTTAATGAAGTGTCTACTTAATCATGAGTAATTATTTTGGTTATTGAATCAGTGTTATATTTTCAGCTCAGCTTCACTGAAAACAAAACTGCTGAGCTAAGATATTCTGTCAATCATTGGGATGTTTCTCTGCTCTGGGGTACAGCTTCATTCGAGACAGTATACAAAAAAAGACTGTTAAATCTTAAGTAGACGTGAGACAGCACTGGCTTAGATAAACACTGGCTTTGATCTCCACTTTTTGATAGTTTGAGAAGTCTCTGCTGTGTGGGACGATGTGTTTTGAGGAACGTGAGTTTTTTGTACTCTCAATCTGAACTATTGCTGTTACAAATATTACATTATCGAGAATGGAATAAGTGTAATAAACTCTGTTGATTGTCCTGTTAACACTGTTAATCTCAGAGTTTTGATGTATGTCTAAAAAAGTGGACGTCTCTGTAAAATGGCTGAAAACTAGCAGGACTGCTGAAAGTATACCAAAATGCAGCCAGACAAGCAATTTCTCTTACCTCCATAGCGAGCATCCTGTTTTCCAAGTAGTTCATCAGGCCCTGATAGTGGTACTGGCCTCTTGAACGAGTCAAAACGGTCAAGAGTATGAAGAATATGGTGGCTTTCATGGTGGTTTTGGATAAGGGACACTTTCAGGTACTCCACAGAACAAAAGAACACTCCAAACTCTGTGAGGCTGATGTGCTGTAGCTGCAAATGGGCCGTACTCGTCTTCTAGTGAGCGTGAGAGTGCTCACAAGGAGAAGGGACCAGAAAGACGGACTTCCAGGGTTTCAAATTCGCTGGCTCTCCCACTTGGCTGGAATGTTTTTACTAACACTGAGAAGGAGGAGCCATATATCTCTGGCCTCTCTCCGTCCTCAAAGAGAGCCATGTAGTGTGTTTGAAAGATGAAGTCAGTGTAATACAGTACTAGTTATATAATGCATTATTTCCTGTTTCTGCCATTTTTTATTAAAAGTACACTCTTGAATATGTAGGTTTCATAGTAATGCCTTTCTGTGAACAGTTCTTAATGAATCATTTTTCCCATTTAATTTAAAGAACCTTCTTTCACTACAAAAAGCATATTATGCAATGGAAATATTCCATGGATGTTATAGGTTATTCATTGAATCATATATGACAATAAAGAACTTTCATTTTTAAGAGTCTTGAGACTGTTCCCTTCATATGTGCAAATTATCTCATACAGGAAACTTTATTCAAAAAATTGGTACAATGGTGGTTAAAGTATTTAAAGGAACACTACACTTTTTTTGAAAAGAGGCTCATGTTCCAACTCCCCTGGAGTTTTACCGTTTTCAAATCCATTCAGCCGATCTCCGGGTCTGGTGGTAGCACTTTTTGCATAGCTTAGCATAGATCATCGAATCTGATTAGGCCATTAGCATCCCACTCAAAAATGACCAAAGAATTTCATGTTTCCTATTTAAAACTTGACTCTTCTGTAGTTACATCATGTACTAAGACCGTCGGAAAATGAAAAGTTGCGAACTATACTCTTATTCTGGCGTAATAATCAAGGAACTTTGCTGCCGTACCATGGGTGCAGCAGGCGCAATAATATTACGCAACGCCTGAAAAAAGGCTAACTTCCGTCAACATAACCACCGTGACCACCTGCTTGCACAGCACTGTAAAAATAAAAAACACAATTTGTTGAGTCAGCTTAAAATAATTTGTTACCCTGCTGCCTTAAAATTCAGTCAACTAAAATAAGTTTAGTCAACTTGAAATGTTAAGTTGTACTAAGTAACAACTTAGATATTTGTGTTTGCTAAACTTAACAGATAGGTAAGTAACCAAGCTGCCTTAAAATTTTAAGTTGATTCAATTCAAATATCTCAGTTGACGCCGGAATGAGAGTATAGTTCCTAGCCATATCGGTCTAGAAAATCACAACCTTTTATTTTCCATCAGTCTTAGTACACGATGTAACTACAAAAGAGTCAAGTTTTAAATAGAAAAAAAAAAGAAACTCCTCGGTCATTTTGGAGCGAGATGCTAACGGTCTAATCAGTTTCAATGATCTATGCTAAGCTGTGCTAAAAGTGCTACCGCCAGACCCTGAGATTAGCTGAATGGATTCAAAAATGGTAAAACTCAACTGTCTAACACTAGGGGAGTTGGAAAATGAGCCTATTTTCAAAAAAAAGTGGAGTGTTCCCTTATATATACCAAAACAAATTTGTTCTGAGTTAAGCAACAACCCTATATCTAAAGGGCACTCGATTCATTTAAAGTAAATGCAATTGAAGATACCTTGAATGCCAAACTGAATTATACAGAAAGAAAATCATTCACGTATTGCAGCTTTTGATTATTATGATTGAATCTCTCTTCAGGAGCAACAAAGTAAATTTTCCACAATTCTCGGAGGAAAAGCTCTGAGAACTGAAGACTGTTGTTAAGAAAGAATTTGTGGTTTGACTGGGTCAACACTTTGAATTTTTTAAATGCTTTGCACTGCATGTTACATTTTTTCTTCCTTCATTCTCAGAGGTTTAACCTTTTGTCTCTGTGTCCGTCGATGTGCTCTCCAGGTTAAGTGACTGAAGAAACTGACCTTTTGTTTTGACAGACAGATGAGCTCTATCAAGGATTCACACAGCCTGAGCTCAATACCAAATATCCAGGAACAAATGTTAGAATTAAACACTCTTGTCATTACAATATTATATGTTACTGAGGAAAATTAACATGAACTAACAAATGTTAAATATATGACCTTATGACCTAACATAGTAGCCTACGTTTAACAGGGCTACAAGGATTCGCTGAATAGCTGTGATTTAACATTTTTCCTGTCTTTCTGGTTATCATACTATTTTTTTTTCTGGCTCGCTTGTGCAGCTGGTGTCGTCTTGGCAACAGTCTCAGTTGCTTGCAGACTGGGCAGTCTGACCGATTTTATGCCACGGATTTAGTCTACAGTTATGTATTGTCATGTAGTTTTTGTGAGGCTATATATTTTTTTTAAAATGTCTTTTTTTCTTTTTACATAACTGTTGTGGATATCGAAAGACCTGTTGTTTATGGAAATAATCTACAGTAAAATACACTATGATTAGCTAAAAGAACACACAAAACCCATTCTCAAGCAAATTTGTTTTAACACAGATTCTTTCCGTTTTATCATTTATGTCCACTAGATGGAAGCATAAGCAAGCTGCAAAATCTAGTTCTTGGGTTACCTGACTTTCCAATCTGTGGCTTGTTGCTGTTTTACATTACATTTATATATACATGAGTGTAAAATACTTGAGTAATTTTACTTAGTTATTGTACTTAATTATTATTTTGAGGTATTTGCAATTTATTCAAAAACAATTTAATCTGACTACTTGTGCTTGATTACATATCTGAAGAAAAACAGCACCTTTACTCCTTACAATGTTATTTCATCTTGAATAGTACTTGTTACATTTTGAATGATCTCATGCACATAAAATATGGTAAACAGAAGCTCAAAATTTAGTGCTTTTTATTTCTGGCTTCAAGATTCTACCATCAAATCTGAGGATGCATATTGAGGTATTAAAGTTGCTTGATGAGAGTTTAAATACAATTTATATTTTGTAGGCCATGACTGCTTTTTAATTAAATGTTACAAATCTCAAAAAAGTGTTTAAATGACATGGCATGTTAAATAAATTGCAAATCATGTTTAATAATGTTCTGACTAAGTCGTATTATAATTATATTGCATCGTTATTTTTCGATTTTTTTATGTATTTTTTTTATGTAAGTGTACAGGAACACTTTAAAGTAAACACGATGGTCAAATTTTAAATTAGTATTTGTCAATTTTAAATTTTTTATTTTTCTTACACACCTATCATTTAGCTTAAGAAGACGCTTGCATTATATGCAGAAACATGGATTTCCCCCCCCAAAACACTATGTTTGTATTCATCTGAAGAAAGAAAGTCATACATGTTGGATGACATGAGCTTTAATAGCTGTATTTGTTTTATTTCACTGTGCTTCATTTTAATTGTTGCTGTTGCACTAGATTGACGTTTTTGACCTGCAGCTACTGTTTTGTTTTGTTTTCTCCCTTTTACCAAACCTTTGTATGCCTGTCTGACAAGCAATTTCACTTTGCATTGAGAAGATTCAACATGATGAAACAAGACGCTCCCTTTTTTTTCTTTTTTTTTTTTTGCTATGGTACTTGCAGTTTTTAATATTTAAGTACACTTTAAAGTTGTTCTTTTTTTACTTTCACTCAAGTATGTTTTTGGCCAGATACTTGTAATTTTAATTAAGTAAACTTTTCAAAGAGTATCTTTCACCTGAGTATATTTTTTGAGTACTTTCCACATCCCTGTATATATACATTATTCTGTCTTTTGCTTTAATGACAGCAGCATGTACACTCCATTAACTCCACAAGTCTGTGTAAAAACTGATAATTTTCTCCAGCATGATTTAAACATCGTGAGCTTCAGTAGAAGCAAGACATCTGACTGTCTGCACAAACAGTCACATTCTTATTCGAAAATTTCTTTATCATTTCCGATCTTTGTTTGATTTTCAATAAAATGTTGACCCCACCGAAAAACAACTGTACATATATTTGTGCTCTTGTGTTATTTATAGGGTCATTATGAAAAAAGACTCAGTCTGACTGAGATTACGGTGCCTGTAGAGAAGCAATTCTCTCGTAGAACACTTCTAGCTCCTAAAATACATATGAAAAGAAAGATTTTTATTGGGTCGAAATAATGATTGAGTAGGTCAGAAAGCATGACCACCTAGTGCCAGGTCATATAAAAGAACAGACTGTGCAAAAGCACCATAAATCCCTCTGCCTCTTGTAAATAGCTTTAATACACCCGAGGCGCCAAATCACTTGACCTGTGTTAGCCTCAGCGTTTGGGAACTTTCTGCTTGACTGAATGTTCCGGACACACCCCCCTCTCCTCCCATTCTCTTGCTGTCAGTCCAGGTAATAGTCAAGGCATAATTAGCAGCACGCTCGCTTGACACTTATTTTGTCTGACTTCAACCTCGGGCCCACTTTGTGAACTTAATCAGGTTGTGGGCCTCAAAAGCCTGGACTTTCCACTCTTATGTGATTCACTGATTGGTCAAGGTCCTTCAATGGCATTAAGACGGGTATTATTTTATTATAACTGGTTGTATTGATTCGTGGTTGGAAACATATTATTTATGTGCTTTCAGTTAGATCTGGGGAAAATGCAATCTTCATTTGAACGATTTTTCAAGATTCTTTTACTCTAAGTCTTTTAAAGTGAGTTTTTATATGTTGCCGCTGTTTAATTTTCAGTCCCACTGCAAAGAAAGTAATATCTTACCTGAGTTATGAATGTGATTTCGCTGTGATGCTATAATAGACCACGTAGCACAAAATAATGGCTAGAAACCCAAAACAAATAATGGTTGCAAACCAAAACAAACACAGAAGGCCACCAGTGTAGTCCGATTTCCAAACAAATGACTCGTATGAGCCGGTTCTTTTTGGTGAATAAAAACCGCGTGACTAGTGTAGCCGATTTATGAAAATGACTCTTATGAGCAGATATTTTTTACTGAAAAGCATACAGCACAACCTATCCATCTGTTCTTCAAACTATTATCTCTTTTAGTTAGCGTCTGCAGGACATCGCAACTAATTATCCAATTCCGAAAATAAAAAAAATTACTCTTGAGTCGGTTCTTTTTAGTGAATCAAAAACATACAGTGCAACCAAAGTATTCCGATTCTAATCAAATGATTCTTATGAACCGGTTCTTTCATGGTAAATCAAAGACACACAATGCTACTCCAAATGAGTATCTCGTCGTTTATATGCTGCCTTTGTTTATAATCAGGCCCACTCCAAAGAAAGTAATATCTTACCTAAGTTATGAATGTGATTTCGCAGCGATGCAATAAAAGAACACGTAGCACGAATAGAAAGTTATCGCTGGCTGCAAACCAAAACAAACAAAGAAGACCACAGGTAGTCCGATTTCTGAAACAAATGACTCGTATGAGCCGGTTCTTTTTGTTGAATAAAACCACGTGACCAGTGTAGGAGATTTATGAAACAAATGACTTTTATGAGCGGGCTATTTTTGCTGAAAAAAGCATACAGCACAACCTATCCATCTGTTCTTTTTAAACTATTATCTCTCCCAGCTCTGCAGGACATCGCAACTAATTGTCCAATTCCCGAATCAAATGACTCTTGAGTCGGTTCTTTTTAGTGAATCAAAAACATACAACATAAAGTATTCCGATTCTAATCAAATGACTCTTATGAACCGGTTCTTTCATTGTGCATCAAAACACACAATGCTACTCCAAATGAGCCTTTTCTAGCACTGCATGGTATAAATTTTACGATAGGCTAGTATCTAAGCAATACCCTGAATAATAAAAACAGAACCTAACTGGAATCAATTTGGGAGCTTATGAATTAAAAATCAAACTGAATTGTGTAACATGTAACGATTCCCACCCCTGCAAATCTTTCTGTAGGTGTAAAACAAATTTTGTTTGTCAAAGAAGCATAGTCTTGAAAAATGTACCCTTATTAGATGTTGTAGGTACTTGACGAAGCATGTCCATGAATAATGCCGCCCTCATATAGGTAATAACATAGGAACATTTATATAAACTGAACTGAATTATGTGATGTTTATGCAACACTGCGTTTAAACTGTTGCATCTCTTACCGAATCCATTTTCGAAATGTCATCACGCCCCCTAATTGGTACATTAAACTACGTGTGTTAGGTCAGCTTTACAGACATCAGACAGGCAGAGGACAGTTGGCACGGCTTTGGAAAAGTTCTAACAGAGCAGCATTCATTTCGGAGAGCACACACAGTACAGGCCTCTTGTCCAGCAGGCTGGCCATTGGAAATAAAGACACAGTATCTAACATGTCCACAGAGAGCTAAATCCACAGGCAGTCGTCCCAGCACAGGAGCTCCCAGCTGCCTGGCGAGCTGTACCCCCCACATGGTCTCGGCTGTCCCACAGGCTACGTCAGCGGCCAGACTACGCCACCTCACTCTCCTCACTGAGAACCAAAAACAAACTCTCTCATCAAAGACAAACCTGTTCCCTCGTACCTCACACATGTTCTCCAACAAGCAAGTGGGCTGAAGCAAGTTAAGCACAGCACCTCTTTTTAGGTCCCACTACAGCTGGGAGCCACTTGTGGGTTCATATGGGCCGCTGGTCGATGGCCAGCCGTCATGGGGCGTCCAGGCTTTTTGGCCAGGCTGAGACCTCAATGTCATATTGCCAATGCTCCGCTTGTTCTCGCTCTGAAAGGCTTTGTGAGGAGCTGGGGGGTGTGACTGTGTACTATTATATCACCGAGCACTAATTACACCAGCACTCCTATCCACAACAGGGCTCGACAGCCAAACATGTTGTCTCACGCTCTACTCCAAACAGCCCAGCTCTCAGCACTAGTACTGTAATATGACTAATATATGTGGAATGCTTCAGAGTTTGTTCAGTGTGTGCTACATAATACAATTAACAGTATCGCAACCGCAGTTGTTATTCAGAATGGAGATAATGATGGATCTGGTGCAACAAAAGTGGCACAAAATGTTTAAGTCTTGTCAGGATTTAGAGATTACTAGTATTTGCAAAAGGAGGTATGATGAACTTTTCCTACAGCCCAGTAAAGTGGACCACTTACAGAAAATTACCAATCAGAAAAAGATTCTTGTCAGTCTTTGGTGACAAGTCTTGACAAACGAACAAAAGACTAAGGAGGTAAACGAATCATTATTGTTTCTCATAATTTATCTTTGACTGCATTATAATTATTTCCTAATTCGGAATAAATATACTGGGCTGTATGACATTTTATCCACCTCTTTCTTCCCGTAAGAACGGGGGCAGCCATTTGTAACATTTTTGGGTCTGGCTTTGAGTCTCATCCGCTTCCAGCTATTTTTAGCTGTACAAAGCAGCTTGTTTTGCTACTTGAAATTGCAGATTGGTGTCTACCATATTATTTTAATGTATAATCTTAATTATAAGCACACTGGTTTGTAGTGCAAACAGTTTTACCATTTACTGCATGTTGTCCTTAGTCCAGTTAATTCCCTAAAGCGGCCAATGAACTAAAGAAATAAGGTGGATAATGTTACATTAAAGTCGATAAAATGATCCGTTCTTCCCTCTCACGCCACTAGGTAGCGACGAGTAACTTGTAAATGAGTGAGTCAATATGCAGTTCATTTCGTCTTTACGAGCGAGTTATTGAATGACTGATTCAACCGATTTTTGAGACACGCTCTGCTTCGGGTTTGTTTGGATGTGTCGGTGGAAAAAAACTTGACAATGTAACCAGCAACAGCAGTCAAAATGTAAGTTACCAATACTGACTTAATCCCTTACGAAAATTAAACCATGGTTTTATTATAGTAAAAGTGTAGTTATCTTTGTTTTTTGTATTGATTACCTTTTGTATAACCACATTTTTACTACAAATACCATGCTTAAACTATGGTTAGTGTAGCAAGACCATGGTTAGTTTGTGGTTACCATGGTTTAACTAGCCTATAGTAACCATGTTTTTTGTTTTGTTTTGTTTTGTAAAGGATGTTTATGAACTGTTGAATTGTTGTTAAAGAAGTAATAGAGGATTTGCACTTACATCACAGTTTGGTCAGATACCCGAATGCGCAGCCATATTGAAGATACTCGGACATAAACAGCAGCGCGAATTGCACGGTTAATGTGCTAGCGAAGACATTGTTGTATTTATTTATGATGTCTGAACCACAGAAAAACTGTGTGGAAGCTGATAAATCATATAGAGAAGGACTGGTTCAGTGGCATTGTTTACTTTCAGTGCCGCCGCAATGGCCGACTTCCGGATTGATGACGTAACATGAAAACGCTCTATAGAGAAAGACTGAGTAAGTAGGAAAGGGTGCAGTAATTTGACAAACTAAAGTTAAAGGGAGTAAAGATACGTACGAACAGTATTAATTAAGATATTAGCCTAATATTTCACCAACCTGACTGGAAATGATAAGAACAAACACGAATGTTGTCAAGATTCTTGCCCTGGAAATCCTGGTTCAGTTCGGCCAACCACAAATGACTTTTGTTCCTCAGACAGTTTTTGGCACTCTTCTGCTTGATTTGATTTTTCATTATAAACTGGCAGTCTATAGTACTCCAAATGTTTTCCCCAGTCTGACCGATTAGCACAGCCCAAAACATGACAATAACTGACCATTTTCAGCAGCAATAATCAGAAAAATATGCAAGTTTTATTTGTTCGACTGTTTACATTCAGTGCCGCCAATATGCCCGATTGATGACATGTTGTGAAAACACTCTATGCTGGCCCATGAGAGTAAAGGAACAGGGCTAGAATAGATGCTTTTTAGCAGTTTCACATGGTGAAAAATAGTACTATATGAGAGTCCACCCAACTCTCAGTATGAGAGTTTTCTTTTTTGGCTGAAGTCTTTTAAGTGAGGCTGGTGTGAAAGAATATTTACAAAGCAAACACATAGTGATATTGTTGAGCCTAACCACTGGGTGGGGGAGGAAGCAGGCGTTGAGGGGAGATAGAGGGGGAAAAGAGAAAGATGAGGGCATGTAAGCGAGGAAGAGATGCTGCTACACAGTCAGACTGTCTGGCTACAGCAGGATCCCCAGCACTCAGCATCACATGATTCCAGGGGTCAGAGGTTATCCCCGCTGATGAATATCAGGCTGAGGCCAGTAGCACTCACTAAAGAAAAGGAGTTGTTTTCACTCCCAGAGCCTGGAAAGTTTATTTCAGGAATATATTCTGCCAGCATGAGATTGTAAACCTGTCCCACATTGGGAAAATAATGTCCACAAATTTTATTTTTTCTCCAAGTGGTATTATTTAGCAGCTAGAGTATCTGCAGGGTTTTTTCCCAGTAAAAGCATAAATGAGGTAGAAAAAATAAACATACATTTAAAAATAAAGTTAAAAAAAAACTTTTCAGCTAAAATTTTTTACACCATTTTTTTTTCAGTGTATGTGTGGCTTTTTCATACTAAAAAATGTCCCAGTATCCCTAAAATGTATATCTCAAAATTCAAGCTTGCACCAGAAATATCTGCATACATGTAAAAATAAACACATACAATATATTGTATGTGTAGCTTGATGGTCCTTTTCCCCATATCCCTAATATTACATCAGAATTGAAGCTATGTTAATAGAATTATCATAGGCACTTCATTCAACGCCTTGCACTGGATTTTGAGGAAAGCCCTCTGATTATTGCAAGCATGTGGAAAGGACGGCCACATTATGGGCTGCAAAGCTGGTACAAATGGAAAACTAAGCCAGATCATTATATCAGCCACAGCCTCGATATATTCTCACCTGACTGTGATCTCACATTCAACTCTGCGAGTGAAAGATCGACTCCAGTATGTTGAGGAAATGCGGCCAACCGGCAATGCCAAAGTTAAAAGGTGTGCAAATTATGACTTTGACAGTTATGTGGTCGAATATATTTCATTTTCATCCCTTTATCTTTCATGCAAGACACAGCAACAGGCCTCGTCACGGCAGGAGCTGAGAGGCATCGACAAAGGGAAGCTGAAGTGGCTCTCCATCCAAATGACCCGGCAGACACCCCATCATCACCCAGCAGAAGATCACTTTAAATGGAGGTATTGCTGTAATGGCTCTGATATTTTTGACATTTACGAGCTCTATAACAAGGAGCGGATTGAGTGATGGCGCTGTGGCTGGCTGAGAGGCCGAATGGGGGAGTTTGTGTGTATGGGGTCTGCACAAAGCCGTGTCAAACCACACCACATACCATCACCAACGGGAGAATGAGAAATCCATTTGGATTGTTGACATTGAACTTTATGAACCAGACAAGGCAATATTTCAGATTTTTCTCCTTCTGGCTGTCTCCATCTCACTCCTGTGTTACTCCTACTTCTCTCTGGAGTAACCTGGAACTCATAATCAACTGTTTCAAAGGAAAAGCTGAGTTAATGTCTATAGGTGATCACTGGTTGTAAATGTCAGTATCGTTTGAAAGCAGAAAGTATTGTGATAAAAGTACTGCTTTGGAAACTAATGAAGTTATCATGATGATAAAAGAGACAGGGAAATATGATATAAACTTCATATAATATAACTCATGATGCTTTTATTTTACACACACACTCACACAAAAATAACATTTAAAATGGTTTTGGGAACACTTCGGAGCAATTTATCAGTGTTTTTAAAGGGATAGTTCATCCTAAAAGGAAAATTCTGTCATTAATTACTCACCTTATGTTGTTCCAAACCCGTAAGACCTTCGTTCATCTTCAGAACACAAATTAAGATATTTTTTATGAAATCCAAGAGCTTTCTGACCCTGCATAGACAGCAACACAACTGACACGTTCAAGGCCCAGAAAGGTAGTAAGGACATTGTTAAAATAGTCCATGTGACAGTGGTTCAACCCTAATTTAATGAAGCTATGAGAATACTTTTTGTGCACAAAGAAAACAAAAATAATGACTGTATTTAACAATTTCCTCTCTTCTCAGTTTCAGCTTTGCATCACAGGAATAAATAACATTTTAAAATCCAAGTAGAAAACCGTCAGAACTGGATAGTAACTGATTACATGTAATCTGGGTTACATAATCAGATTCCAAAAATTAAGTACTTTTAATTAGAGTATATTACATTTTAAAATACTTGTAATCAGATTAGTTACTTTTTTATGGATTACATGATTACATATTATTGACACAATGACAATTCATAATTTATTGATTCTCTCTAATTCTTGTTTTTTCGCTTTTAAATTTTCCTTTCTAAAAATGTTTCCTGCTGTTTACCAATTTGCAAACCGTGCTTATAAATTTCAAGGAAAATAGCATCTCTCAAGCAATTAGACCAAGTATGAAACAAATAAAGAAGTCTCTACAAAAATATTTCAAATCTGGAAGACTTTAGCCGTGTAATGTCATTGTTTTCATATAACTGTTTGTTCATATCATGCAGGGATTCCCAAAATCGTTTGCAACCAAACCCCTTAAATATTTACTTGAAATATCTCTAAGGAAGTTAATATTTCAATAATTTAACAGTACATTTGCATGTTTACAGTTCTCTGGTGGATTATGGTCACATTAACATTCAAGTAAAGAAATATTTGTATGTTTAGTGTTCAAAGGTTTAAATAATTTTTATTTTACATTTTTATGATTTAAATAATTATTAGTTTTTTATCGACTCACAAACACACTCAAGTTTTTACATTATGCCCAGTTTGGAAAACCCTGTTTTAATGTAATGTTGTGACTCACTCATTAAGTGACTTACCGCCACCTACAACTACCCCAAAGCCCCCCTCAAAATCTTGGTGGTAGTTTTATAGGGATATTTTGTGTGGAATATTATTTGATCATATGGAAAGTTCACTGTATATCATTTATTACAATAATAATAATAATAATAAATGTATTATAATTTAGTGTATGTAATATAATGTGTATTTCCAGTACAGGTTTAGGTCTTAAATTTCATATAAGGTGGTATTAAAAAAGTCTTAAAAATTCCTAAATTTTACTTGTTCATATCTGTAGAAATCCTGTTTTGTAAAAATTGTTGGAAAATAAAGTTAAATTCGTAATTAATAGGTTTATTCCCCCAAGTATTATTTAACATCACTAAATCAACCTAAATACATAAGATTACACCAACAAATCTAAACTGCAGTGTTAGATCAGGTAGACAAAGCTGGTTAACCTCATTTTACATGAGTCATTGAAGTACAGATCTTATGTTGACAGTGTGATCATTTTTCAGCATAATGCTGGTTTCGTTGATTTGTTTACTCCATCATCCAGGCAAGTTCAGCATTGCATTTTCCCATCAGTCTGTCGTGGGGAACCACAGCCCCTCCACTTGTCTTATCACTCAGAGCTGAGATAATAGGGGCAGATTTACTCTGATTAGTGCTATTAGTTCTATCCCTGTCTCCTCATCACAGATGCTTGACATGTTTCTCATAACGGCCCAGCACAGTGGCGCTGAGCAGAGAGCATGACTGACGGCTGCTCCTGGACACTGGAGGTCTGTGGGAAGTGACGGGCTGGCCATTCCACAAAATGAATGTGTCCCTGGATGTTATTTAAGTGGAACATCTCTCTAAATGGAGTTGTTAAACAGCATACTGCACGTATGAAACACTGTCAATGACTAAGGCTAGACGGGACAGTATGAGAAGGGCCACGTTCCAACAGGCACATTGCGTCTGGATGCCTGACTCAAATCTGTAGGTGCAATTGTCTCTAATTGTGACATTGATTCGGGGAGATCTGCATTCTTCAGCCTCTTACTGTTTTCCAGTGTGGGTCTCGGAGTCTAGGGAACCATTAACACGATACCAATCTAAACCAATGGCTCCAGTTCGGGCCTCCCACGGTCTCCGAGGGGCAACCTGTCCAACCCCAAAGTACCAAAATAACCCCTTCCCCCTCGTTTTTGCGGACAGAAGGGCATTAACATGAGCGGTGTGTCATTGACAGATGCGTGTCAGAGCCGGGGCAATTATGAGGACGCTTTCAAAGACAGCCTGTGTCATCACGTCTCGCAGTCGCCGTTCTGAAGTGAACATGCCCAGTCGCCGTGCGTTCGTGGGGTAATTAACCTAATGATTCCGCTATGTGATTCATAATGTATCTTCGCGACTCCTCAGGGTGTTACTTTGCAGTTTTGGAGTCGGAGAGATTATGAAAATGGAGATGAATGCCATCTGGATTTGCGGTTGTATAACTATGATGACTATGTAAATATAAGATGATTTGTATTTGCTAAGTAAAATCATACTGTGCTCTAAAACAATGTAGCATGTTTTAATATGTATGTACACATTGGGAAGGTTACTTTGAAAATTACTCTATTTAAAATGTAATATGTAATTATTTCAATTACTTTATTAAACTAATGTAACTGATTACATTTAATTACTTTTCTAAATTTCTAATGAATGTTTTCAACTGTTAATCATTTTTAAATATTTAATGCAGGCAGGGTTAACTTTACGGTAGTACTCAATACTAATTTTTTTTTAATCTTTATGAATAATATCCCCTTTCTCAAATCAAGCCATTCTCTAATTCTTGGCTGTGTGATGTCACACAGACCAAGGCTGCTCCCACGATAGGGAATGCGCCCCCCGATCTACATAAATGCATCTATGTTCGCGCGAATCAATCGTGGTGCAGCTTCACCTATAGAAGAAGTGAGTATAAGGGTTTCTTAATGCGGCTAAACTAAACAGGACGGCTCGTCACCCCACAGTAGAGAGGGGCGGGGTGAGCAGAGCTCATTAGCATTTAAAGAGCCATGCAACAAAACGGATTGCTGTGAAAAGAGCTGATTTTGAAGAGGTAAAATTTGTGTGGTTTTACGCTACTATTGAGATATTTTGTTTAGATGTTATAGTATGTTATAGACTTTTCATTAAGACCCTAAAGAATCATATCAACTTGTGGAAAATGGGCATCCGATGACCCCACAAAGCACAGCTGCCACAAAATCAGACTTAAGCAACTTTTTTGTTTTACTTTGAGATCGTTCTGTGGTTAAAGGAGAAGTCCACTTCCAGAACAACAATTTACAAATAATTTATTCACCCCTTGTCATCCAAGATGTTCATGTCTTTCTGTCTTCACTCGTGAAGAAATTATGTTTTTTGAGAAAAGCATTTCAGCATTTTTCTCCATGTAATGGACTTCATTGGTGCCCTGATTTTGAACTTCCAAAGTGTAGTTTAATTGCAGCTTCAAAGGGGCTCTAAACGATCCCAGCTGAGGAAGAAGGGTCTTATCTGGTAAAACGATGTCAGTTTTTTTGGAAAATAAATTTTTTTATACTTTTTAAGCACAAAAGCTTGTGTAGCACTAGTTCTGGGATGCGCGTCCATGACACTACTTACTATTGAATCACGTCCAAAGGTCAGACGGAACGTAGGTGGGTCTACAGACCCAGTGTTTACAAAGCGAACCCGCAAAGACTAAGAAAGTGCAAGTAAGTCAAACGCTGTTTACAAACAAAAGGTACAACGATGCCGGACGATTCTGAAGTTGTAGGAGAAAATAAGATGGAGTTTTTTGGCATACTCTACCTTTTTGAGCCAGAGTACACAGACGGTGAAAGATGTGATTCATAGTGTCATGGATGCACATCCCAGAGCTAGCGCTACACAAGCTTTTGTGCTTAACAAGTATGCAAATTTTTATTTTTCAAAAAAAATGACCGTTCGTTTCGCTAGGTAAGACCCTTCTTCCTGGGCTGGAATTCTTTAGAGCCCTTTGAAGCTGCATTTAAAAGCATTTTGAAAGTTCAAAATCGGGGCACCAATGAAGTCCATTATATGAAGAAAAATCCTGAAATGCTTTCCTCAAAAACCATAATTTCTTTATGACTGAAGACAGAAACTCACCCTCTTGGATGACAAGGGGGTGAGTAAATTATTTTTAAATTGTTGTTCTGGAAGTGGACTTCTCCTTTAAATACAGAATTAAAATCATAACAAAATATAGTTTAGCTATGCTACTTTTTTCTTTTTTAATCAGATCTTTGCATAGCTACGACAGGATACACTGGCATCTAACTATGCCTTGGAAAAATATATTAAGGATTAATCAAGTCACAATAAAGTGAATATTTCTGGCAATAGCAGAGCAGCATTAAAAAAAATTAAAATGGTTTGACTCTATTTATTTTAGCTTTAGTTAGGATTTGTCCAAACAAGGTTTAACGTGTGTAAAAAGAAATATTTAATTATAAAAAACATTTAAAAAGAACATTTATCATTAATTTCATGGTGTTTTTATTTGAATATTATTTGAATTTACTTGTTATTATATAATTTTAATTCACATGTGTTATTAGTATTACATTGTTAATGTTTGTGTGAAAAAAAAAAAAGGTTTATTGATGTAATGTTTAGATTTTACTCTTAGTACATTGTAAAAAAAAAAAAAAAATCCTGTAAAAAAACGGTCAAATGACCGGCAGCTACGACTGCCAAACAAAAACTGTAAAATTAAAGTAAAATGTCATAATTGAGACAAGGGAAAATCTGTAAAATAACAGGTTTTTTTTCTGTAAAACCTGTAAAATTATTGTTTTTGCAATTTATTTCAACTAAGATATTTTACTGTAATTTTACGGTTTTGTTTGGCAGCCATAGCCGCCAGTCATCTGATCGTTTTTTTACCATTTTTTTTTTTTTTACAGTGTAGTGTGTGTTTGAGATGCTATTGATGACATTTTGGTAATTTCAAAAATCATTTTCATGTCAGTTAAAAATATGTTACTACTTAATTTGATAAATTAAATTCTTAAATATAATCAGATAAATTAAATTTAATTTAAATTTTAATTTAATTTAATTATTACATTAAATTAAATTAAGTTATTATGATTAAATTAACTTATTAAATGAAATGAAATGGAATTAAGATCAAAAGTTAAGTCGTCCTTTGTGATTAGCAGTAATGTCAAAATGTTAATAAATACTTTCCATCTGGTTTTAATGACGCAGGAAATAAGGTGAGCAGTTTTCACAGCCCATAATGGTAGTCACGCCTTTCTATCCTCTCTCTCTCTCTCTCTCAGAGACGTAGACAGAGACAGGAGCATCGTTCTCATTCCTGGCAAGGCCTTCAGTGTCTTACCGGAGCCTCCTTGTCTGAGCAATAGCTCCCGCTCACAATTTATAGGAAAATCAATCGTTGCTCACTGTCTGTGTACTTTGCTCATTCCAAAGCTTTACAGTGCTGCACATTGTAACGTAAGCTTGGAGAGACTTGTCAGGCTCATTTATAATCCAGAACACCACAAATACAAGTGGGGTTAAAAAGAGAGTGGGATAAAGAAAAGAGAGAAACAATGTTGCCAGGTGGGGACGTAGAGACAGGCGGACAAACAATAATGCTAATAACGATAATAAACAAAAAGAGTGCTTTTCAGATGAACTGCATAGTGTGATCCCTAAAATATTCTGTCTTAGACAGTTTTGGGCAATTTTCTTTGACCTCATCCAATCTTTCACCCAATAGACCGAAACGAGACAGGATCGGCTGCCATGGCGACCGGTGTGTTTGGTGGCGACTGGTATCAGTGGGGCTGGGGCTGCGCAGAGCTGTTTAGAGTAACTCGGGTTGCCATGAAAAAATCTGAAGCATGCACAAAACATAATATACAGGGACTCAGCGTCGCCCAGGGAGAGAGTCTCTCTGTCTGCTCTGCTCTCTACAGGTGGCCTTGTTTGGAAATGCTGACAAATAGGAAATTTGGAGCAATAGTAGTGAACTATGGTTCATTCCAAACGTCCACTGCGATGGTCTTGTATCATGTCCAGGTCTCTTAAAGAAATACTTTTTGTGTCTCACTTCAGGGTTTGGTCGTGGGCTCTCACGTACATATATAGTGTAGTGTAGGAAATGCCGGGGCTAGTTGTCACACAGGCTACAATATATCTTAACTATAAGGTTTGGAGTCGGTCCATGTACAAATGCTTGTTTTCTCTGGGGAGTTGGTTTCACAGCTATCTTAAATATTTCTTGTGAATTCAATAGCTGTTGGGGAAAGAAGTGAACAATAAAACCACACTGGGACTTGGTGGTTCAGATATATTACGAAAGCAGATTTTTACCAAAAATTAGGTTTTTGCGGAAAGTTTCGTAAGTTGTCAAAATGTTTTATATGCAGTAATTGTATACAAGCATTACAATTTTTACATTATCCTGTCAGTTATAATGGTCCTTAATTTATTATTTAGTTCAGCCTAAACAGTGGTTTGTCATATTTGTTACTTTTTTCTTCTTTTTGCTGTTTCATAATAGTTTTATAAAAAAAAATATTTTAGCCTATGTATATATTAAATACAGATATTTTGAGAGAGGTGGCTTAGATAGTATTTCATATTTATGCTCTTATTAGTGTCAGTAAAGAGCGGTCTTTTATCTTCTCAGTATATCTAAGATTTTCCTTAATACAGAAATATCAGAAAATTCAGTTATGTTTAAATTTACGCTACCAGTCAAAAGTTTTTGAACAGTAAGATTTTTAATGATTTTTAAAGAAGTCTCTTCTGCTCAGCAAACCTGCATTTATTTGATCCAAAGTGCAGAAAAAACAGTACAATTTTGAAATATTTTACTATTTAAAATAACAGCTTTCTATTTGAATATATTTTAAAATGTAATTTATCCTTGTGGTTTCAAAGCTGAATTTTTAGCATCATTACTCCAGTCTTCAGTGTCACATGATCGTTCAGAAATCATTCTAATAAGCTGATTTGCTGTTCAAGAAACATTTATTATTATAATTATAATAATTATTATTATTATGAATATTTTAAACAGTTTAAGTACATTTTTGTTAAATTATACACTATACCATTCAAAAGCTTGGAGTCA
>JAHKKF010516796.1:7515-38306 GCA_019740295.1 Labeo calbasu | reverse complement strand
GTTGTAAATGATCCCAGCCGAGGAAGAAGGGTCTTATCTAGCGAAACAATTGGTTATTTTCATAAAAATAATACAGTTTATATACTTTTTAATGTCAAACGCTCGTCTTGTCTAACTCTGCCTGAACTGTTTTTTTTTTCCAGTTCATGACAGTTAGGGTATGTCGAAAAATTCCCATCTCATGTTCTCCCTCAACTTATATCGCTGTTTTACCTTTTTTGTTGAGGGTGTTTGATCTTTTTTGTAAGTTCACTTTGCAAAGACTGGGTCAGTACTTCTGCAGCGATGTAGGATGATTTTGAAATGATTTTTGAAGTTGAGGAAGCCATTTGAAGCCACATTTAAACTGCATTTCAAAATCGGGGCACCATACCAGTCCATTATATGGAGAAAAATCCTGAAATGTTTAACTCAAAAAACAAAATTTTTTTATGGCTGAAGAAAAAAAGACATGAACATCTTGGATGACAAGGGGGTGAGTACATTATTTGTAAATTTTTGTTCTCAAAGTGGACTTCTCCTTTAATGGTCAAATAGACAACAAATATGGCTGCCAGCAGCCAATCAGATTTCAGCATTGTAAATGGCCAAACATTATCAAATCTGGCAAATGGATATCTAGATGAGACACTGTGACACATTCAGTAAAAATCAGCCACACACTGGAGCTAAAAAAAAAAGCAAACGGACCATTAAAATGTTAAAATACATCACATAGATGTATTATATCGCTTCAGAAGATTTGAAATATAGTGTATAAGACATACTGACTACTTATTTTATACTTTTATGCTGTTTGCGAGCACTACTGAAAAGAGCTGCTTAGACATTTTACCTAACATTTTGTGCTCATACAGGTTTGGAACAACATGAGGGTAAGTAAATGAAACAATTCTCATTTTTAGATGATTTCTTAAAAGGAGAACGATTTTTGTTTAGTATCCATTTTAGCACTGATTTTACAAGCTTAGCACTAGCTCTTAATTACGTGATAACATGCTGTTTTCCAGCTAGCATCACATGGTTTGTCCATTTAATGTTTTGTAGTAAACATTCTGAAGTGTTTTGTTTCATAATAGGTTGTGTGTTAGACTTAAATGAGCTCTAAAAATGCTGGTAAACAGTGGCAGGGATATTTACCGCTTGGGTTAGATTAGGGTTGTGTGTTCCTATGGCGGAGAGACATTTAAAGACACAGTGAGGAAGAAAGAGTGCAGAGGGAGGGTTATTTGTGCGGATGTCTGAGTGTCTAAATTTGGGGTGTAGTGTGAGTGATTTGTGATATTTGTGACTGTCGGCAAGACTTTCTATCTCTAGAGCCTTGTTTGTTTATCCATGTGTCTAAATTTGTGTGTGGAGTCTATATTTCTGTCTGGGCTCCATTTGTGCCTATTTATAGGGTCAACTGCAGGTCTTTTTATTTCTACTTGTTAATGTCTGCACATGTGGGTACGGTCACTTACAGTAATCAGAAATTTAAGTGTCTAAATAAAAACAAAAAAACAAAAACAACGAAGCTTTTCTGAAAACTAATTAGACTTTTCTGAGCCATTTCTTTGTAAGTCTCTTCCAATATGCTTTTAAATGGATGTTTAAAGTTGATTCCCCTTAAAGGAATAGTTGATGAAATTAAACTTCTGTCATTATTTACTCACCCTCATGTTGTTCCAAACCTGTACGAGTTTCTTTCTTCTGATCAGATGATATTTTAAAGAATGTTGGTAACCAAACAGTTCATGGTAGCTGTTGACTTGCTGGGCTTGTTTTCATATTTTGTTATACATTAATAGGTTTTTAAATGTAGCTTAAATGTGCAAATACTTGGGCCTCAGTAAGTATACGTAGGTCCTTAGTATGCCTATGTAGGTGTATAAATAACATGGATAATTTTTAGCAGATTATGCACTGCCATAGATAAATTTGCAATGTCAAACATAGGCCCTTCTTCTTCTCTTCCATCAATGGGCCTCATTCACAGCCACAGAGGTTTCTCTGTCGTCATAACTTTTTTATTTCTAAATAACATTCTTGAAACCACTTCTATTAGCATGTGTAGTCTGTAAGCCAGTGATTGGGCAAGAGGTCATGTTATGTTTTAACATTTATTTAATCAGATTTTAAATTATGTGTTGATTCTCATGCAAACTTTAACAGTGTTATTCGCAAGCATTGCTTGCACCACAAGAAGCCGTTAATTACAGTGGATTTATTAGAGTTAATATTGGCTTAGGCACTCATGTTGGTCATTAATAATGATAAAAACACTGTAAAATGGGGTTTTGCTTAATTGTATAAAAACAATATGGCATCAGACAGGCTCATTACTGAGTGTTGAATGAATCCATACTGACAACAGAGATATTTCAGAGGGAGAAGAAGAAGAGACTGTTAAATATATGCTGTACAGTGGTGTCTCACAAGTACCTCTATTGTTAGATAAGCTATTTTAGCACATGGATACAGCCATTTCAAAAGAAAGAAAAGAGATTTAAATATAAGTTGCCCCTGACATCTGCTTAAGTATTGTATGTACTCAGTCACTGGGCAAAATCTTTACCAAAATTACACCCAGGAGACAAACCTAGATCACTGCAAAACAGACCAGCCAAAAGAATGATTAAGATGTGAAATGTCTTGCGTAAGTTTTAAAACACATAATACTGGGTGTATCATAGATCAAAACTTCATTTTGTGCAGGTAGAGGCTCATGATCTGTTATGCAACAGCAACTGTATTGATGTAACACAGTGTTTAGATTTGGTGAGGTTACGACTCAGGCTGTGACATGCACAAAGTTATGAAGCACTTCGCAATCCACCTTAATCTTCATGTAGAACTAGATTTTGAAGATTTATTTTGGAGATTCCTCAAGCGATAAATTTGACTCGCCTCTATTTTTTTATTTATTTATTTATTTTATCTGCTCATGTTAAGATGCATCTTACTACAGCCTTGCACATTATAACCAATCACACACGATTCCGTTGAGCTTAGAAATGTAATGACCAATCAGAATCATTCAGATGAGTCATCGCTGAAACTCAGTTTTGTTGAGTGTGTGTGCTCGCTGACTGAATTCTGCACTCTCTGTCATCATAAACAACAAAGTGCAGATGCACTCAGAATGTGATTTATTTCACAGTGTAGACAGCTTCAATGATAATAATGCTAGTTTTTTTTTTAAGAGTGCGTGACAGATCGAAGTTAGTGATGATGTTCTTTGCCTGCTTTCTGTACATAACATATTCAATGTTTGAATAACCGTGGAAATGGAAACGTTATAATTAGCAACTTACTGTGTTGTTTTATTATTATTAAATTGTAGTTTCTGTAATATTTTGTAATATTCTAGTGCTTTCTGGAACATTCAAGAACATTGTGGGGCTAGACATAAAAGAAAACAACACTTCAGAAGTTTTGGATGACTCACTATTGGTAACTGTTTATATAAACTCTTGTTAGCTCAGTATTATGCGTGCACCATGAGTAATGACAGATTAACTTGTGTAAGTTGTCAACAATTTTTTTTTTGTGGTCTGAATCTGACTTTTTTTGTTGCCAAGTCTACAGTTTTCCCGCAGAATTGGGGTCCTCTAAATCAGTGGTTTTCAAACCCGGTACTGAGAACCCACTGCACTGCACATTTTGTATGTTTCCCTTATCTGACACACTCAGTTCAGCTCATGGAGCTCTCTGCTAACAAGCTGATGATCTGAATCAGGTGTGTTAAACCTGAAGACATACAAAATGTGTAGTGCAGTGGGTCCCGAGGACCAGGATTACAAACCACAGCTTTAAAGGGGTCATATGATGCGATTTCATGTTTTCCTTTGTCTTTGGAGTGTTACAAGCTGTTCGTGCATATATAAGATTTGTAAGGTTGCAAAGGTTAAAGTTTCAAACCCAAAGAGATATTCTTTATAAAAATTAAGACTTAGCCACGCCTTCCTAAAATGGCTCATTTAAACACGCCCCTGCAAATCTACGTCACTGTGTGGGCAGATTTGCATAACACCGCCCTAATGTACACACAAAAGAAAAAACCTAACTTTTTTATTCTCGCTGTAGTATTGTTACAGCCACATGCCATGTCGTGGAGACGCTGTGTGTTCGCTTTTGTTGCAAAGGAGAAACTATTTTGTTTGGCCGTCTAAATGAGCGCACAACTAGACATCAGTGGTTAAATTATATTTACAACACTGTTCCAGAACAGTACAATGCAAATATTCGAGTGTATGCAACGTATTTAATGGAGGATTGCTTACTGAACCTGGGAGAGTAGCCTACAATGCCGGCTGTGCACAAAGGCTGTTTCTATAAAGTGGGGCAATTCCAAATTTGCAAGGACAGTCTGGTGATTCTGACTCGCAGCCTGTAAGTACGTTTTCATATTCAAAGAATTAGCTACTGACTATATAAACACAAGTTTTGAGGAGCGTAGAGTAGTGCTTGTTGTTTGCCATTTCTACGATCACAAATGCAGACATGGTTTTATGTCTGCGTGACGGAATGCAATGCGTAAAAAGACAGTATAAGTCGTTATAATCAGTAATTATGTCCCCTCTGGATGCAACAAATGCCTCATTTATAATGGGTTTTATAGTTTTTGTCTTGTCGCACTGGGACACGGCATCGCAACATGGTAAGGGGCGTAACACTTCCGTCACACTTTTGAAGTGTTCGGCCAATCACATGCACTGGAGAGCTGGCCAATCAGAGCACACCGTGCTTTTCAGAACTATGAGCTTTGTAAAAATCGACGCGTTTCAGAGACAGGGCAGAGAGGAACAACAATAATGTACAGTATGTGGGAAATAATGAGGTTTTTTTTTTACCTTAAACTGCATAAACACATTGCATTACATCAAATACACAAAATAATGTTCTTTTTTAGAAAACATCATATGACCCCTTTAACACTGTTGCAGCGGGTTGTCTTTCATGTCTGTGGGTTGCATCGACCCCAGTAATATAAATTTAATATAATATTTTATGAATTTTACCAGGGGAACCCCACAAAAAAATGTGCATTTTACCCTCCAGAAATTGATTTTTAATCTGAACAGTCAAATCAGAATTCATGTGACTTTTACGTCACTCTATATCAACATTCATCATGATTCTGTTAATGGGAGTCACTTCAAATATTTTACATACCCAAAGTTATCAGGACAGTTGCAAAACTCAGTGGAAGTACAGTGATGTGTCAGAACTCATACATATTACAGTGACAACACTATATACAAGCAAAACATGAGGGCTCGTAAAGTTTTGAAACTCCTCTGTCACATCCTTGCCTTTATTTTTCATATTGCCTGTGCGTAATTTCACTGGCTTCTGCAGAAGATCTAACTATAAATAAATGCATAACCGCTCCATGTATACTTCCGTATGACGGCAAGCTGCACAAGTGTTGCCAAGTCCAGTTTTCCTGCGGAATTGGGCTACTTTTTTACTGTCGCCGTGGGTTGAAGCAGCCCCACTAACATGATATTTACTCCCCAGAATGCAATTGGGCTAGTTTTGGACTAGTTTTGAGAAGCAGTTAGGTGTATTTTGTTGTGAAAACCTGGCAACCTTGTTCATATTGTTTTTTTGCATATATGGGTCAGTTCAGAACCATGATCTGTTCACACTGGAAATCTGATATAGGCCACATTTAAAACAAAAAAGTGAACAGCTATACACAAATATAAAGAACTAAGGCTCGCAGTGTGAACCCAGCCAAAAAGTAATGTGATTTTAATATTCAGCATGTCAGACTTCATAAAGAAATATTAAAAATAAAATTGATGCTTTATAAGTACTAATAAACAGCCAATATGTTAATAATAGGCATGCTAACAAGTAACTAGTTAATAGTGTGAATTGTTCCCTATATACTAAAGTGTTACCAATATAACAATTATGTTAAATTATCATATTTTAACAATGCATTACTACGTGGCAGATAAGAGAGAAAAAGAAAGAATAAGAGGCAAAAGTTGCAGCTCTGTTTGTGTCCATCAGGCAAGCCTGTAATCTAAAGAAAAACGAAGAGACAGCCACAGACAGCTGGAGATCTCAACAGCACCAGAAGGAGGAGGAGGAATCAGGCCACCCTGAATCTTTTTAACAGCAGCTGCTGTCAGGACACTGCCATTTACATTTGACTTAATGCCTGCTGTACTTGAACTTCAAACGCTTTAGATCTTAAAACAGCAGGATGCGTGTCAAATCGCTCAGGCCTGATGATGACCTGAGATTTTACAGTTTTAGGAGGAGGTGGACACTTCGTGATTGTTTGGTTTGACGTCATGTGGAGTATCGGTAAACCCACTCGTGTGCATACTTACGTAGAGATGCACACTAGCACACGGTTCCTGACTGAGGGGCCGGTTGTTCATAAAAGGGCTCTGTTTTACATTTCAGAGGCCAAGGTCACCAGACGTGCTCGTATGAGGAAGTTCCTCACTAATGAGCTCAATTATCAAGCTGAGCGAGGGGCGAATATTTCTCTGCAGGACTTGGTCTTTTTCTCTTAAGTATGTTTTTAATGCCATCAGCTAAAACTCATTAGAAACACTAAAGGCAAAAAGTGTTTTTCTCATTACTAGATGTGAGTTCAAATTCAGTTTTTGGTCTGAACATTCAAGAACAAAGTGACACTTACCGTATAATCACATCTTTTGTGCTTGGGTTTATATTTTAAGTAGAAAGCACAAAAAACATAAGTTTGGTTTAGGGTTAGGGTTAGACTTTAAACATCGTTATATATCATATCATTAGCTAAATTGTGCTTTGAAGGAATAGTTTATACGAAAAATCTATGCTGTTATAGTTATACAAGTTTATACAAAATTACACAAACTTAAGTTAAATAAAATTATACAAAGTTTCTTAGTGTGAAAAAGAAGCACATTTTAATATATTTTTAAATACGTATTACAAAAAAAATGTTGAACTGAATGCTATGTTAGCATTTAATGGTAAAAAGTATTATACTTTAAATGTATGTTTTATGTATTGTTAAAGTGTGTTTATGAAGCACTTATGTGCTTTTGGGCAATTATAGTAAACTGAAATATACTTTAATGTCATTTCTACTGAAATCTGTATGTCATGTATTTAAAAATATATGGAGTTACACATTTGTAATGATGAAGATAAAATGTAGCACATTTAAAATATGAAAATTATATGTAATATTGAATAACATAGTACAGTTAAAAAGATTTTAAAAACTATATTACATGTACTTCAGTAGTCAACCCAGCAGAAAAAGTTTAATTCTTTAAAGCAAGACAAAAATATTATTAAAACGTAATAATTTAGAAGGTACTTTTAAACTAAAAATTTTAATTGCCATTATTACAAAATGCACTTTTATAAAGCTCAAGTTTTATTTATACAGTAATTTTATTTATTATGTTTATAATGTGTTATTGTAACATATTCATCAAGGTATACTATTTTTAAGCACACTTAAGTTGTCTTTACAGCTGATAGAATAGCGTACGCAGTTTGAGTCCAGCATATATTCTCCAAAATTGGGACAAATTGTTGAATAAAGTCGTTATTTTTATTTTCTTTGCACACAAAAAGCATTATCGTTGCTTCATAAAATTCAGATTGAACGACTGATGGCAGATGGACTATTTTGGAACGACATGGTACCTCACATATTAATAAGTGATTAATGACAAATTTTTCATTTTGGGGTGGAGTAACCCTTTAACTGCTATGTACTTACATTTAATCATTTGATACAGTGTGCTTATTTTGTACATACACGTTTTTACATTGTACTTTACATTATAAAACCTGCATGTAATTATATCTGTAATTAATTTCTGTAATAACATTTGTATTTACCACCCTTAAACCTACCATACCACCAAACATGTCTCTAACCTTAGCCATATCCCACCTCAATATCAGCAAAAGTATTCTGCAATACAATATGAACACAATATGTACATTGTCCTTATTTTTTGTATGTAAGCACATAGCAGTTTAAGCCACCTAATATAAAATGAAACTGACAAAAATCCTGGAAACTGACAACAAATACATTTTTCAAGCTATTAGATTGTGTTTTATTAACGTCTACATCTATCCCAACCCTAAACCTGTCTTCTTACAAAAATGCAAAAACAGTAATTATGGAGCTGTAATCATAACTGTGTACAAAAATGATTACAAGTGCTCGCTGTTTTATTGCCTCTATAGTGTTCATTTCTGTTGGAAACTGCAGTGATATGTACGTATTGGTACGTATTTCCCGTCTTGCAAAAAAAGTTCCCACAGGTATGTTTTCATCATGAGATCAGGTTGGAACATGTACATATCAAGAAGGACAACATGACAGAATTTACTGATAGTCAGTAATGACACAATTTAAATTTTTCATAAAATAACTCTTTAATTAATCCTAGAACGACACCTTAGACAGAGTAGAACATTCCTTCACTGTATATATTAGCTTTTCTCTGCTTCATTGGATAAACTCTGTCCATCTTCCTCCCTCCCCCTCACTTCTCTATAGTGCTTATCCTCCTCTGACCCTGTGTGTGACCCTTATGACCTTTTGATCGTTATTCTCTGCAAAAAGAAGACAAGAAAGTAATCCTTTAAAAGAGACCAGCCTAAAACCATTAGTTTGGGTAATGAGAAAAAGAAACTCAACTCCAAATCACGAAACAACTATAATAACAACAGAAAATCTTACAGCATGTGGTCCACTTTTGTGTTATGTGGTGAAATGTAAAATTTACCACTTCTGTGATCTATACTTGCTTAGTTAATGCTTAATATTTTAATAGTACATACAATGCTAATTATTTATTTATTGATTTCCACACTAACTTCTTTTAACGTTTCTCTTTTCATTTCTAATATTTACAGTAATTTATTACCTTTGAATGCTCACATTTGCACTGCAGCGATGTCTGTTCAGAGCAAGTATGACAGATTCTATTAGTCATAAAAAAATAAAAATATATTCATAAATATCAGAAGAAAGAAAGAAAGAAAGAAAGAAAGAAAGAAAGAAAGAAAAGGAAAAGTTTTACAAGCATTCTAAGTGAACATCAGGGAAAAAAGTCAAATAAAATTATTAAAAAAAAGAACTAGGACCCCCTTAAAGAATGCTGTGAGTGTGTAATAGCAAACTGAAGATGTAATAAAATAAAGAGGACATTTAGAGCACTGAACACAATGCAGTGAAGAGTCCTTTGATGTGAACACACACACCCACTCTTGGAATGGAAACGCTCTCTTTCTCTCTGCACTAATGTCTCTGTCAACAGTCACAGAAGAGAGCAGTTAAAAGCAAATGAATTATATGGATTCACATCGACCAGTTGCATAATGGACAAACAAGAAGAACAAGGGATTTTGTTCATATGTTCCGTACTGGCAATGACTAGCAGCATTCAAAAGCCAAAACTGAATGTGGGAGGGTTCATGAGCGGGGGAGAGACTGAGTGTGTGCACTGGCACAAGAGACAGCAGAACAATAATACAAACTCTGTTCATCTGCTCTATATCACCCTAACCAGAAACTAAACGTCTGACAGAACCTCAGCGCAAAAACGTACAGCAGTTACACTACCAGTCAAACATTTATGCATATATACTAACTTTTTTATTATTGTTACTATATTTTACAGTTTAAATAAGTCATTAAAACGATGACGTGACACAAATGGAAGTATAGGAATTATGCATAACCAAAAAATTTTACAATTTCAGAACATCAATATTAAATCATATTGTAAACTAAACAAGTTTTTGGAGAGTCGCACCAGATGACATTTGTAATTTCACACACTGAACTAACCTTACCTGATATTTTAAGAGACTTACTGACCTTGACTTTAATTTGGCAGACAAAAATGTTTTTTTTTTCCACATTAATAAGTAAGCAAGTAAATAATCGTGATATTTAGTAATATAGTATATAATATATAGCAATATCTTTATCTAAGAAAAAAATGGGACACTACTAAATGATTTTTCTTTTAAAGGTTTTAGTTCCAGGGTTATTGTTGTTAACTAATACCAAAATTAAAACTAAAACCATTAAAATATTTAATTACTTGAAATTAAACAAACAAATAAACAAACAATAAATAAATAAATATAATTTTATCTAGTTGCCAAGGCATTATTTTATATTTTCTTTTATTTTAGTTTAACTTAAAGTATTACAATTTTTGGAATTTTGGTATGGTATACAGTACGTAACTATATATGGTGAAAAACTGTTGATCGTTCTAATGTTCATAGTAATGTACAAGTTTTGGAAGTAAACGTTGTAGATCCCTATGAAATCTGTTTGATTTTAACCCAAATTCTGTTTTCGTTTTTTCCAAATTCCTTTTTTTTTCCATATAAATTTTTCTGGATTCCATTACATTTTTTCTTGACTCTGTTTTAATGGTTAAATAAATTGTGTTTTAATACTAATTTTAGTAGTAGTAGTAGTACTATCATTACATTAAGTAATATATTTCTATCACAGTTTCTTCAAGTTAAACCGAACTTTTATTTTGACGGGTTGCTGTTAAGATCTTCAGGTTTCTGTTTGTACAGGATATGTCAATAGTTTTTCTCAAAAGAAAAGTTTAAGTGCTCATAAAGTGACTATCACAGCAATTCTAGAGATTATGTTCATGTGTTCATGTACTCATATTTTGAGGCGACAGAGGCTGAAAACACTGCAAACATCACCCAGAATTATATTTAAATAGTTTTTTTTGCTGCTTAATATTTACAGACTATTCCATGACATTCTAATACTATCTCATGACCAATTCATACATATTTTACGAGGTGGCTAATTCATACGAATTTGTACAACTTCACTCATACAATTTTGTGTGATTTGTCTAGACACCAGTGATGGTAGGTTTAGGGGTGGGGTCATTTGTACGAATTCAGAAATTTTACAAATTTGTACAACCTCACTCATAATTAGCCATCTCGTAAAATATGTACGAACTGCCATGAGATTTCGCGTTATACAGTAAATTTCATTTTAATGAATGGAGTCCGGGATTCCGTCCACATTTTCCGTGTAAATCATAGGGCCCAATTTTTGGTTTTAGTGGTTTAAAATGTTGTTTAGATTTTTACTGAATTTTTACAGAATTATTCTGCCTTTTTTATTTTATTATTTTTTACAGTGTAATTATAGAATATTATTAATAGTAGATCTATAGATGTACATCTTCTTTGACCTCACACATCGTTTGTTCATTCTAGCAGGTTTATGAACCGCCTCTCTAAACATAAACACCCTCTCCAAACCGTCACTTTTCCCTAACAAAGTCTTTATGTTTAAAGCAGACATGCTGTCTGGACAGTGTCTCTGTCCAATGGCCTCCAACCATGCTACCGGTGAGGGTACATCCTGTCCCGGAGCAGGGGGAGCTCTGGTCGTGGGAGGTGAGGCAGGCAGGTTAAAGGTTAGCACCCCTCTCTCTTAAGTTTTAAAAGGCTCGGACACTAGTTATAGATCTGGGTCACTAGCCACTGACTTCTAGTGAGACTGCTGAGCCTCAAGCAGACAGCGCTAATGGCTTCCGCAGCTATAAAAGGCTGAAAGTGGAAACGATTAGCTGGCTCATTTGAGGGGCTATGCATGCTACCGCAACAACATGTTGGGCAGCATCATGGTGAAGACATTATACACACACAGAAGCACAATTGGACTTAACAGCCATGGATTGATTTCCTCATCAATCACCACCACAGTTCACTTAGCATTTGACCTATATGAGCAAACAAGGCCTCTGTGTGAGCTCACTACATACCTGAGCTGCTGGCTACGGCCAATTAGAGTCCTTACAGAGTGACGAGCCCGTTAGCATCAAAAGAGGGACGTACAAGGAAGAAGCTTTGTGTTTCATTTTTAGTTCAATCATTAGATTGTAATATTTAGAAATAAACAGCTGCAATAATGAGGCTATTTTAAGCAAAGTGACGTGTGGCCAAGTATGGCGTTGCCCTGCATTTATTCCATCCAAGTGCAAATTCATAGCAGTGAGTAGTCAATGCCTGCCGGTACCAAAACTCAAACCAATGACCTTTGGTTTGTTGAATAGAAAACGGGAAATATAATGTAGAAATGGGAAAATATAAGAAACGTGGGAAATACAGAAATGGCAAAATATGATTTCTTGAAAATCCCATAGTCGCTTTAAATAAATAAACAAACAAATAAACAAATGAATTGAATATTTTAGGCACAAGTGCTACTGTTTTCTGTTAATACTTGACATGAGTTAAGAGTTTTTTTATTCATACATAACAAGGACTTCACTAGGCAAGGATATCTTAAGGTTACATGTTTGTACTTGTTGCCAGTACCAACAGTTTGTTTTATCAGTGTCTTGTTGCGATGTGAAGAGTGAAGTCAAGCAGTTCTACATATGTTATCTCACAAACAGATAAATCCAGTTACTGAGAACAGCATGAAAAACCGCACTTAGGGAGACAGCCATGCTTACGTAAGAAAAAGTCCAATCCGGTCTGAACATGTCATAAACCATCTTACCGTGTTCTGATCCAGAACAGCTAATCCTACGTTTAAGTGGGTTATTCAACGCCAAGGACACAGAGTTCCTCACCCGCTCACAAAGATGATTTTCATCTCACAGTACCCAAAACTAAACCAAATCTAACACCGGACCTCTTACTTTACGCCAGGCCATTATTTTAATGAAGTGTAGATCTTTACCCATTCAAACCTGGCGGATCCCCAGTGATTCATTGAAACCACAAGATCCTGAGTCACTCTTTCATCAGTTTAGCATGGCCTATATCTTTTGTGAATGAACTAGCATGTGACAGCACACTTCGGGTGAAAGGGGCGTGATAAGGAATGGACTTGTGGCTGGTCAATGTTTAGCTTGTGTTTTTCAGAATACACCAACACATGATCAATGGTTTGGTTTGTGCAACAAAGGCAGTCCTGTTGCCTTTCTATCTGATTCACAAACAGAGGAGAATGTCTCGAGGGCATCGGGAACTTGCAGGGGCTGAGGTGCTATCAGTCATCATGTGGGAGATCAAAGAGCAGCCTAGAGACCGTCATACAATGGAGGAAAACTAACAAAACTGACTGAGGGAGGAAGGGAGAGAGCAAGAGATACAGAATGAGGCAAGGAGAAGCAAAACCAGCAGGTCACTGAATATTAACTAAACCATGGTGTCTCGATTGAGCCAGTCTGAAGGATAAGTCTAGGTTGGTTGCATGATAACCCAAAGGGATTTTGCGTTTTACAAACACAAATGAGATTAGACCAATGAGCTCAAATGCAACTCAGATGTTTCTAAAATATGGCAGACAATTTCACATACGTCTTCTCTGGAGTTTTAGAAAAGACAAACTGTACTCCGATTTTCAAAGATACTAAAGTCTCAAACGTTGGACTTTTTAATGTGAACTCAACTTTGCTTTAATTAAAATTAAAAAATCTAATTATATGAGTCAAGTTATTCACATCCACATCCAGTTTTGTGCTCTTACTGATTTTCAACAATAGCCTCATTTGTCTGTTTGTTTTTTTCTTGTTTATTTATGTATTTATCGAGTTAGTTATTTAGTTAGTAGAAATGATTTCTTAGTAGTTTTTACCAAGGAAAACTAGGAAAATAGGAAACCAAACTAAATAAATTATTAAAAGACATAGGATTTTGTGTTTAAAAATGGCCGTCACATTATATCCTTTTTTAAACATTATTGTCCCAGTTTAAATTAACATTACTTACTAAAACAGGAAACAAAAACGGAGGGTAGACACGGAATTAAAGGAGAAGTCCACTTCCAGAGCAACAATTTAAAAATAATTTACTCACCCCCTTGTCATCCAAGATGTGCATGTTTTTCTGTCTTCAGTCGTAAAGAAATTATGGTTTTTGAGGAAAGCATTGCAGCATTTTTCTGCATATAATGGACTTCACTGGTGCCCCGAATTTGAACTTCCAAAATGGGGTTTAAATGCAGCTTCAAAGGGCTCTAAATGATCCCAGCCGAGGAAGAAGGGTCTTATCTAGCCAAACGATTAGTCATTGTTTTCGAAAAATATAAATTTGTATACTTTTTAAGCACAAAAGCTTGTGTAGCACAGGCTCTGGGAAGTGTGTCCACGGGTCGTTCTTGAACGATTTGTTCATTTTGAACGAATCTTTAATGTGACTCGGGAAGAACGAGTCGTCTCGGGGAGTGATTCGTTCAGTCGAGCACGCGCTTACACATGCGCAACATCCTATTAGGTTCTGTACTGGAATTAGTTCACCTGTTTCAAGTCTTCGGGTTTTTTGAGTCGTTTGTTTATCTTATGGGACTGTCATGTGATGCTGATTTTGCTAAAATTAACAAAATGACTTGGAAAAAAGATTCGTTAATTTTGCTGAACGAGACTCAAATGTCAGAGTCGATAAAATGATCTGAACTTCCCATCATCACTACGAATCACATCTTCGAATCACCACAAGTTTATCGTCTGTGTACTCCGGCTCAAAAAGGTAGAGTATGTCAAAGAACTCCATGTTATTTTCTCCTACAACTTCAGAATCGTCCAACATAGTTGTACCTTTTTGTTTGTAAACAGCGTTTGACTTACTTGCACTTTCTTAGTCTTTGCGCGTTCGCTTTGAAAACACAGAGTCTGTGGTTCCAACTACGTTCCGCATGACCTTTCGACGTGATTCAATAGTACGTGAACGTGCATCCCAGAGCCTGTGCTACACGAGCTTTTGTGCTTAAAAAGTATACACATTTTTATTATCTTTTCATTATAAAAATGACCGGCGATTACAAGGGGTAATCGGGGAAACACAGGTGCATGGGATAATAATCAAACTAAACCAGGACAGGAACATGACCAAATAAGGAAAAACAGCAACAGAGACAGGGCAAAACAAAACAGGTCCATGATCCTGATAATTATATTATATTATATTATATATTATTATACTATGTAATATCTTTGTACTTGGACCACTATAGCTACTGCCTTAAATGCTGAAGTGACAACACAACAATTCACTGGAATCCACCCACAACACCCTACCACTGTGGCAAGTTTTGTACAAAACTATTCTCAAATTTTCTTCAGGAACAAAAATGTAATTTATATAGTACACAGTATATAGTATATCTTTATAGTACAGAATGATTAAATTCCTCTTTGCAAAGAAACGTCATTGAGGTTTTCTCAATATGGCATTGACCATTTGACTATATGCAAGTTAAACGTGTCACTCCCTCAGGCCGTGTTGACAAAAGACAGGGACACACAGCCTTATGTGAGACACAAACACATTGTGCCTGCATGTGTGAGTCTGTGTGCCAAAGACTGATGGGTTTTTATGGCCTCTTGTGTATGGCAGGAAGTCAAAAGCTCCTGCCAATGAATCTATGGAGCAATTTATCAGGGATTATCAAACAATCATATCAACATTAAGTCACTGCAGAAACGCTCAAGTCTGGCTCAGTTCCAAAAAGCTTCTTAAACATGATGACAGGTTTAAATAACTAGATTTTTTACTTTTACTGAAGAAAATGCAAGCAAATGTAATGTTTTTGGTCCACATAGTGAAAGTTAATGGGGTCCAAAATGGTTTGGACCTTAATTTTCTTTGCTCACGCTTCTTTTGTGTGTTGCAAAAGAACAAAAGTCACACAGGTTTGTAAACAGATGGAATAACAAGGTGAGTAAATGATGACTTTTGGGTGAACTATCTTTTTACTGACTGTAAGTCCTTATACTATTCTGCACACAATAACCATAGACATTTGATGACATAAAACACATTTTTTCATTTCACATTTCCATTGTTTTTATATGATAGATGGACGTTGCACTTGTGTCTTTTGCAGTGTCTCACACATGACATTGCATTGTAAAAATGCAGCTATTAGGTTAAAAGCTGGACTGAGGTCTATGCCTCACAATTTTGCATATCGCTGCACTAAATTTTCCATTGTTTTTCTATGTAAACATGCAACAGAGAGACACATTTGACTAATGCAGATGTGTCTAGCGTCTTCTGCAGTGTCTTACATGTCTAGACCTTGAGTTTTTTCCTTCCACTGCCCTGCGTTTTGTGGTTTTGAATGCAAAAATTACCACCCTTTAGAAGCCGCTCACACAATGATGATTTTTGTATTGCCCTACACGCTAGATGAACATATTTGACCATTGTTTGACTGTTGATACTGCATTTTGAAAATACGGTGCTTAAAACAAGTCAAGTAATTGAACTTTGAAAACCATTTAAAACCTTTGAAGGTTGAAAGTCTTGGTCACCATTCACATACATGTAATGAAAAAGCATTTTGCGTTCTCATCATTTCACAAAGCTACACAGGTTTGGAGCGACATCAAAGTGAATAAATGACGACCGACATTTATCATTTTTTCCATTTGATTTAATGTTTTTGTTCTAAACCTTTAAACCTAAATATGAGCGATTCTAATAACGATGCTTGCCTTTGCAAACACCACTAATTATGGCAGGAAATGATTTGGCCTTTAGAAACCAACATTGTGGTATTTAGAAACCATAACTATGTGCGTAATGAGATTTAATTTATCTTAAGCAATGTGCCCTCAAGCATCCAGACGTACATTAAAAGCAGATTTGTGTCAGTGCTTCAAATGAGACCACACCACTGTTGGATTTAATCCTATCAGCCTTCCCGCTCAAGGGGCCCCGACATATTGCGTCACACACACATTACAAGGGACTTCAGGCTGTGCAAAATTACACACACCTTCCAGAACAAATCACATCAATAGGCAGGAAAAACTTGCACCGATGTTAATCTCTTGTCATCTCTGGAATCGTATTATTGTCATACCACAGTGACAGAATCCAACCACGACATCAAGTCGCCATAACTTATTACCAAAGTCCATTTCAGGATATGTCAAAGTTCAGGCTTTCAGTTACCTAAATGTTCCCAGAATTACATAAGATGTGTGAAATGGGTTCATAACCCAAAGATGATTGACCAATCATGCATTGGTCACACCAAGGTCGCATGGTGTGCGTTCAAGTCTGCTATTGTTCATTCAAAGACTCTTGTGAAAGTGATTTCATTCACAACATGACCTTTTTTCGCTACGTGATGGTTATAAAATGTTGTTTATTTCTGACTACACTCAATATAGACAGTCCTTAAGGGATGTTTATTGAAAATCCTATTTTCTTTTAGCATTTGTAGAGGATGCTGTGATTTCTTCTTTTGACCACAAGACCATCTGAGCACAACCATATCAAATTGGCTATCTTGCGCTGTAAAAGTGCACATTATGGTTTGAGAGTAACTGTTGTTTATTCCTGAGTGAAATGCTAGTTATGCTAAGCTAGGCACAGAATATGTTCATTGAAGCTGTTGTCTGCGCAGTTGGCTTTCCTGAGAGACAAAACAAATCCTTCTAATGACGGGTTACTGTGAGACTGTTGCAGACATAATTATAATCAGAATTTTATCTGGTAGCGCTCAACCCGAAAAAGGCTGCAAGTTCTCTTTTAGAAACTTATTCTTATGTGGCCCAGTGACCTGCATTATTAAAGTCTTCCAGCTCAAATAATTCTGTTATGAATAACATTCTAAATCAAGCCAACATCAAAAACCAAAGATACTAACTCTAAAATGATCAATACTCAACCCACTAATTTTAATAGTAATAAAATTGTAATAAACACTGGAATTAGCTTAAGTTACAACCATTATCATTGAGGTTTTAACAATTGAATAATGGTCTCTTAATAGTGCAAATTATCCAAATGCTTACTAATGTTAATGCAGTTTTTAGAAACAGTCTCTATTAACTTTAGGGGAGAGTGGGGTAAGATGAGCCATTTTTTGCTTATGTGGTCCTCAAGATAAGGGAAAATGAGGTAGAAGTACAATGAAAGTATCTAAAGTAATATAAGGATGTTTCCTATTATTTTACATGATCGGAATGTATCTATGACGAAGTGTTCTAAAATTATGGCTTCTTATAAAAAAGTGTCCCTGTGGCTCAATTTGCCCCAGGTTAGGGGTAAGTTGTCCCGAGTCAGTGGGTAAGATGAACTATCTGTGTGAAAACTGACCATCTTACTGAATCTGATTCAAACCCATGTGAAATTTTAACTTAATAATCATATTTCTTAAAGCTAACTTAAACAAAATAAAACCAATCAAACAAAGTTTAATTTTCAGTCTTTGCATTTCTGAAACACCAAAGTGTTCCCAAAAGTATAAATGAAAATGAGTAAAATGAAATAAAAACTGAATTAGAATAAAGGAATAAATGTCACTGAAACTCTTAAACATTTTAGTCAAAAGATTCTTGGCATGTAAGCTTTTCTGCAATGTTGAACAGACCATTAGTGACTACAGGGGGAAAGATATATTTGATTATAATGTGAAGAAAAGCATCTCCTAGTTCTCAGAGAAAGATCTTGTACACTGTCCCTATCAAATAAACAACAAATAATATGTATGTATATGATAAACTAAACTAGTTACGTAATATCACATTAAAATAGCAGTTTACACTTCAGAGATTTAACTTAACTTCAGTGCCTTATGATGGCGTAAGTTAAAGTGTTGGCTCAACTTACCCCACCGCATTTGGCTCATTTTGCCCCATAGCTGGCATTTTGGAGAAAAAAAAAACTAGCTAGCTTACCAATTCAGGCTAATATTTAGCTAAATAATGCATGGTTTCATATGTTGCTAAATCCCCTATATGCATCATAAATATTTTTAGACCTGGATAAATTTGCTTTGCCATAACCATGTAGCCATTACATCTGTTACGCTAAAATTTTACTTTGACGAGCCAAAAACAGTTTTTAAGGTAAATGGGTGCCTTCCACTCCTCCCATGTGTTTCTCCAAAATGTACCAAAATACATGGTCACATGACAGTAAAAGTGTACAGTGGCCAAGATACAGGGGGTGGGTCAACTTACCCCACTCTCTCCTATCTACCCTATATACTAGATATTAGCTAGATAGCTAATATTACCAGTCAGATTTCTTACAGATTTATTACAAAATAGAACATTTCTATGGTGCAAACACTCATGTTCTTCGTGTTTTTTCACGTCTCTGTCTGGCTGTCAACAGCCAGCTACTCTATATAGTCACTTCGTGAAGAGTAGGAAGAAATCAAGTTTCAGTGCAGAATCTTGCTACTTTAGACCGGTCCATTCAAGTCACTCTGTGTCAGACCAAACAAGTCGTGTGCTATAAGCAGGTTTTGTGATTTACTTTGATGTTTAGCTATTTGGCGTGTAATTTGGTTGGGTAGCATGAAATTTACTACTCTGATAAAATCTTGCGAGGAAGTGCAATCAGTGTCTTTGATGCTCACTTGGAATAGCTAACATGCTAATCATTAAAATGCTACAATGTTCCTTCTCAGATCAACAATTTTTTCCCCCAACTTTCCCTGCTGGGAAAAAAAAAAAAACATCACAGAAATTCAAATGGTTTCCACTACAGATACCATTACAAACATTACAAACCATCAACTTTTAACAATTAAAACCATTAAATAATGGTTTTGTGTAGTGTGTTTTGAGACATACTTTCACAAGCCATCAATAGAAGGCGACCAATTACCATTAGAGACCAACAGACACCATTACAATTTCCATTAAAATCAATTCCTATTATAACCTGTAAAACCATTACAAATTCTGTGATGTTTTCTATTGTTTTCTCAGCAGGGTTGTGACTCCACAATGTTATTACGCAAAGTTGATTTCTAATGGTCTCTTTGCAAAAAACACATGCACTTATCAGATATAGTTTATCAAAGCTATCACTGAGGTATTGCATTTTAGGGTGTGTTCGCACTTTCGGTTTGTTTGGTTCATTTGGTCTGGACCAAAAAGGAAAATGACACATTTGGTCCTGGTCTGCTTAGCGTTCACACTGGCATTTTTCACAGTGAACCTAAAGATACTGAACCTAAAGGCATAGTTTGATTCGGGATCAGGTTGAATGACATATATTTCATGACGGGACTCACCGAATACTCCAAACAAAAGGAAAAGGTGCTTTCAACTCAAAGCGCCGCATTAAGTCTAATACACCTAACCTTAGTTTGCTGGACTAAGCGCTCTCATTGTTCTGTGTACATATGATTTTATTGTCACCACCTGCAAACTCACAAAGAGCTCATAAAAGGCACTTTACTTCCTGGTTGCTCCACGTTTGCCCTCTGCTCATTTGTTTTGGATACACTGCTTGTTCCCTTCCTGAAGTCATGTCACATAGCGTTGCATCTTGTCGTTACTCCCTGTTTTTGGTTTTTATTTACATCTTGCAGACGTACATGTGCTATCTGGGAACTGTAATGCAAGCAGCTACAGGCAGACCTAAAATACATCTGAAAGAAACACAGCCAGGTTTTAGTTATGTCACATTTATTTTCCATGGAAAACATGGATAGCAGTCAGCAACCAAAACATTCATACACACAGTACCATAAACAGGAGTGTTTATAGAATAGGATCAATTTAAATGCAGTCATAAAATGTACAAATCTAAAAGTAGATTACCCTGATAGTGTTATCGTGGAGGCAATAAAGTACATAAAGAACAGAGGCCACTTCCTGATGTGTGGCTGTACGGAGCGCAACAGTGACCGACCGCTTTGTACGTCCTTGGTTCCAGAAGTATTTTCCCAAAGCATTTTCCCACTTGGAGTTTAATTTTTTTTAAATATCAACTAATAATGCAACAAAAAATAAAATAAAGAAGCATTTAAAATAACTAAACCAAACAGCTTAAAGAAAAAAATAATAAAATAAAATAGAATTTGGAATGAACTTCACACTATAAAATGCAAAGTTACTGTTTAAGTGGGAATTTGGCAGTTAAAATATTGATTCTACAGAAATCCTAACTGTACAAAAGAGTTTTTCATTTTGATTGATATGTTGGGAAAACGAATGGGATTTTTACTTCCTGAACGCTACTGTTGCGCTCTGTCATTTGTGGCATATCTCTGACTGACTCTGATTGGGCTTCTGAATAATGAGAAGCAAATTCAACATCTCATTGGCTGATCATCTCCATCACTGCTGGTTAAACAGGACGCATAGCCAAAGAACTTTGTACAAGAGTTTTTACAACATGGCACGTCGGTGTTGATCAAATCAAACGTAAAGAGACTGCAATAGGGATTAGCAAGAGATCACAAGTGCAATGCACTGTATGGCATACAAAGGTAATGCGGTTCTGTGACTTTCTGTGACTTACAGTACACAAGAATTCACTGAACACCATCCATTTTATGTTTCAAAGGCAAGATTGTGTTAACCAGGACAGAAGAGTCAATTACAATTTAGTTTGGCCATCAAAACGATCATAAGATGGAGGTACAAGTAGGTTCAGTTACAGACTGAACACCTCAGCATGATGGGATATGGGACCACTTGGAGTGGGCGTAAATGGCCGGAGGCCTGCTATAAAACTGCCTTTGTGACCTCAGACATGGAGGTTAAACAATCAAAAAGGGGTTTAATCACCAGTGTTAGCATGCTAGCATCATTAACATGTGGTCACATAATTTTCATTCATGCATTTATGCATTATTTAGGTAGAAGACTTGGGTAAATAAATAGAAACTTTGGAACTGTATTTGGTTACAAAAGTAAAAGCAGTAGATGATTTTTAAAACCATAAACCGAGGGTTTTGGCTGCGGAAGAGGTCAACAGTGTTGTTCACTATCCAGTTGAGCCATTTCAAATGTTCATACTGTACAGTCAGGGTTGTTCACCAGAGCGCAGTTTAAACATTGTCCGAGGTTTTGTTATGAAGGGACTAAGTAGCAATGTTTCCATCTAAAGCTGCGAATTTGACTGGAATATTGCATAAAACATTTGCGAATAAAGTACCATGTGTTCCAGAGAACAAAATAGCCACTTGCGTTTTCATGTTATCTTGCATAAGGCGGAAGCTTTATGTTTGGGAAGACAATCATGTGAGATAATTCTTGGAGAAAATTATACCACATCTTGACAGACATTTCAAAATGACGAAACGATATTTTAGATGATGTGCGATGAAGCTGGTCCACTGGCTAGTCCAGTTATCCAGTTACACGATCTGCTGAGGCACTTTTTTGTTGCGCAACCAGGAATTTATTCGCAAATGCATTGTAGTCTGTGCATATTTTCTCACATTTTAAAGTGGTCATCGGATGCCCTTTTCTTTAGGGTCTTAATGAAAAGTCTATAACATGCTTTGGTTTAAATTTCTTAGTGGTAGGGTAAAAAAACATCCTTTTTACCTTGTCGAAATCAGCCCTGTTCACAGCAACCTGTTTTGTTGTATGYCCCTTTAAATGCTAATGAGCTCTGCTCACCCCGCCCCTCTCTTCCATGGGRTGACAAGCAGCACTGTTTACTTYAGCCACGGAACTTGCTAACTAGCACATTATTAGGAAAGACGACTTGCAAAGATTTATAAAAAAAACCTTCTTCTGTAGGTGAAGCTGGATCATGAATGATTCGCACAAACATAGACGCATTTAGGTAGATCCGGGAGTGCATTCCTTTCAAAAACAAACATAATCCACTGCATCTTCAGCAGCTCAGAAGTTGGGAGTAAATGCAATTGCTATTTTCATTATTACATCCAACAACAAAACACCTCAATCCCTTAGGAGCCATTCTTGTCTACACCTGCATCAAAGTCGACACAATGGCGGACTGTTACAGCTCACTCAGGGCGGGTCTAAGGTAAGACGGCCACGTCAATCAACTATTGTGGGAGTGGCCTTGATCTGTGTGATGTCACATAGACAAGAAGCTGAGAATGGCTTGATTTGAGAAAGGGGATATTATTTATAGAGATGAAAAAGAACACTGGGTGGATTTTTATCATTGTAGAGTAGATGTGTACACACCCTGCCAACACACATTTATGTTCAAACAACATGTAAAAGTGAATTCTGCATCCGATGACCCCTTTATGCACAACTTTTATGTCATGTCCATCTAGTGGTTATGCAACATCCCATAATTTGCATGAAATACGTGGATGGAAACATAGCTAATAAGGTCCTCTATGCCTGCTCAGTGGCCCTAGGGTGGACAATCTTTATCATGGGTCCTGTGACTTTTAGTGACGGCCCTCCATACAGTAAACTTCGGTTACTGGGAGCTGCACCTTCTGCAACCATTCACATTGTCCTTACAGTAGCAACAATGTCCTTTCTTGATCCACTTGACGAGTGTGACGCTAAACAAGAGTCTATCACGTTGTTCATGCCTCAGAAGTTCAGTTGCTACTGTATGCAGATATATTTCTTCCACCACGACTTCGAGAGCATTTTCATTTTATCAGCAGTACTGTGGACTTTTCGTTCTCGCCTGGCTCTTCGGTCAGAGTGTCGGAGCCCGACGGAGATAGCGGCGTCAAACACCTCCTTAAGGTTTTTCTGTGTGAGAGAGGAGCATTCTATGTAGGCAACCGCTCCTATTTTGTCCGCCAGGGCGCGGGCGTCCTCTTCCAGGACGGGTCGCTCTCGACGCCGCGCCAGTTCGATGAGGACCTTGACGTCTTGACGTAGGTCGCACTGCGTGCCCACCAACAGCACGGGTGTGAGCGGACAACGACGGCGGATCTCCGGCACCCATTTTTCACCGATGTTCTGGAAGGATGCGGGGCTGACGACGCTGAAGCACAGGAGGAGGACGTCGGTCCGCGTGTAGCAGAAGTGACGCAACTTATCGAATTCGTCCTGAGAGTGAAAAAGAGAAAAGTGCATCGTTACTGAGAGTTTCGTAACACGAGGCCTCATGAAGCCTTCTCAAAAATCATTTGCGGGATTCCAAATTGTTATTTGAAATAATAAAACTTTTAACTAGCTCTTGGGGTGTTTTATAATTCCCTGAAGCAATTAAGTGAAATTATAGGTTGGCGCTTGCAAAGAACATTGCATGTGGAACACGCAGTGCACGCTTTAATCTTTTAAACTTGGCCAAAGTTTTCAACTCTGGCACACCCTGTGCCATTTATGCTGCACAATGAATTGAAAGTATAAATCTGTTGAGCTGTTGAGCAGGGCCTCCACACATCTTTGAGAACACCAATTAAGCTTGAGAGATAAGAACGCCAAATCTTTTTAATGTCTATGCTACATCTAGTTTTCGTTATGAAACGCTAAGATTTAGATGAAATGTGAGACATAAGACAAATGTTTTTATACTGCTAATAAATATATAATGTTGTAAGTAAGTAAATAAATAAATGCTGCTGAAATGATATTTTATATATTGTTATATTTACTTATTTACATATTTAAGGTTAGCACATATTAATCTTACTGAATTTTTTGCTGAACTTTCTGAACTTTTGCTGTTCAAAAGTTAGGAATCAGTAAGATTTTTGATGCTTTTTTAAAAGACATTTCTGATGCTCATCAATAGCACTTATTGATCAAAAATACAGAAAAAAAAAACCTGTAGAATTGTAAAAAAATTATTGCAATTTAAAATAACAGTTTTTAAATGTAATATACTTTAAAATATAATTTATACTGTGATGCAAAGCTAAATTTTCAGCAGTCATTACTCAAGTCTTCAGTGTCACACGTATATTGCGTTCAGAAATTGTTGTAATATGATTTATTATCAATGCTGGGAAAAGTTGTGCTGCTTTTTTATTTATTTATTTATTTATTTGTAAAAAAAAAAAAAAAAAAAAACAATAAAGTAAAATCAATAAAAAGTCGTTATAACAACATACACTACCATTCAAAAGATTGGGTGCAGTAAACACTTATAATGTTAGAAAAGATTTCTATTTTAAATAAAGGCTGTTCTTTTGAACTTTTTATTCATCAAAAAATACTGAAAAAGTATCACATTTCCAAAAAAATATTAAGTAGCAAAACTGTTATATAACTGTTATAAGCATATTAGAATAATTTCTGAAGGATCATGTGACACTGAAGACTGGAATAATGGCTAATGACAATTTATCTTGCATCAAAGGATATTAAAATAGAAAACGGTCATTTTAAATTGTAATAATATTTTGCAATATTACTGTTTTGCCTGCATTTTTAATTAAATAAATGCAGCTTTGATGAGCATGAGTCCTAATTAAAAAAAAAAAAAAAAAAAAAAAAAACTTTTTACTGATCCCAAACTTTTGAACAGCAGTGTATATGAAAAGATTGTACCAATAAAATACTTTAATATACATTTTTTTAGTTAATACAAATAACTGCAACAGCATTAAAGCTTGGTACTATGCTTCAGCCATATATATATATATATACTTTTTTTTAGATGAACTGCAATATACACAGGTCAGTGTTGTACTTTACTGTATATACAGTCATATCACCCAGCCCAACAATTATCACTTAATTATGTCATTAAAAAGCACTTAATAGCACACAGACGATGACTTACTGGCGCACAGATGTCGCCTGATGGACTTTATCAATATTAAACAATGACTGTTTTCTTTTGTTGACATGGACACCTGCACAACATAATGGAAGTACATCCAAACAGGCTGAAAGCAGTAGACTTTTGTCATACCAGCCTTTGTTTTTCCACTTTGGGCAAAGTGCATTTGTTCTTTCTCTTTGAAATCTATATGAAAGCCTGCCGTACTATGACTGGAAACTGAATTCTTATCTTCCCGTGTTTGCCTGAGCTTGCCTCTGCATGGTTGTGTAAAGGGATTTATAAGTTATGTACAAAGAGGGTAGAGTCATTTATTTGTTAACTCATGTAATGCATGACAAAGGAGTGTCAGTTTCTGAGGTTCAAAGCCTTAAACAAAACCCTTCAATGAGACAATATAATATTCCAGTGTGGAAATCAGAATGAATGTACAGCCAGGGGCCTTTTCAAATTATTTTCAGTGATATGTGAAGGTAGTTACACAACTGCAGAGTGAAAACAATCAGTGCTGAAAAACATTTGGCATCAGAAACATCACTTGGAGGCAAAACCGCTGGTTACACAGTACCCTGTCCAAGCCTGCATGGCTCGGAAAGCAAGAGGGAGATCCAATGACTAAAGTGCCAATAGCTTGAGGATTGTTCTTTTCGCTCTTTTTACGATTTCCTCACAGCATGACGTCCCCGTTCTAATTGCTAAGATTTTGTTGTGCAATCACTTCGTCTTCCAATTTCCAAATCATGGTTCCAGAGAGTGACAGAAATGCCAACTCCCAACAAAAAGATCTAATTAGATCTAATCTACTTCTTTGGGGTTGATTTGAAATGAATAGAAATCAACATTATGCAATGAGCATCGGATAGTTGTGTTACGAAACTAGGAGGACGCAAGAGGCGCAGGACTTTTACCTGTCCTGCGGTGTCACAGAGCTGCAGTCTGACTGGTTGTCCGTCCACCTGTACGACCGCTGAAGAAAAAAAAAAAAAAAAAAAAAGAGGGAAAGGATGAGTCATTTTACTGCCAACACACACCTGTTTCCATTTAGTCACCTGACAATGTGAACTTCACTGGACTTTATGGACTTAAATGAACGATTTAAGCTTTTTTTAAAGAGGTTTTAAGATTTACAAGTTTATTTTAATATTTAATTACAGAGCTAAGATGTACACTTTCTCTCATACACACACACACACATAAATATAAACATATATATATATATATATATATATATATATATATATATATAAACTTTATATCAAATATATGAAGTAAAAAGAAATACATACACAAAAACTGTTTATACAATCCCTTTATAATAATAATAATAAATATTGTTTTTCTTATTACTTTTATTTTCAGTGTATAATTTTACATGCTGGTGTGCAATAAAACCTAATCTCTCATAATAATAATAATAATAATAATAATAATAATAATAATAATAATAATAATAATAATAACAACAACAACTATTATTTTATTATCATTTTATTATCTATGTAATAATAATAATCATAATTAATAATAATCATCATCATAATCATAATAATAATATCTGTTTATCATTATAATTAATCTGATCATTATTAATAATAAAAATAAAATTATTATTATCACTATCATTATTACAGTCTGTAAATTAATAATCTCCTAATATAAAAAGGCTCTTTAATAATAATGATAGCAGTTATTCTTATTTTTTTTTATTTTATAACAACAACAACAACGATAATAATAATAATAATAATATTTTTAAACATTACTGTGTAATAAAATTATTTTATTATTTTTATTATTTTATTTAATTATTTTTAATAATAATAAAATCATTAGTATGTATTAATATGTAGTAATTAGTATTAACAATAAAAGTAAAATTATTATTATTATATTTTCAAACAACAGTCTGTGAAGTAAAAATCATAATATAAACAAAGGCTATTTAATAATAATAATAACAATGATAACAATTATTCTTATTATCCTTATTTTATAATAATAATAATAATAATAATAATAATAATAATATAAATATTAGTGTGTAATAAAATAATCTTAATGTCTTTTTATTATTGTTACTATTATTATTATTATTACATTTTATACAGCCCCATTAACAAGTTAATCAACAGCCAAGATATAATTTAGGTTAGTGCAGCTCAAACAGCTCAGCATTTCACACTTTGCATGTTCAAAGGACTGTACATGCTGCTAAAACCTATGAGAATGTTTGTTCCAACATGCCACGGTAAAGTGATCTTATGAAACACAGTAACACTAAGGCCCTGGCGATGGTTTGTCACTTCAAAGTGTTCTGCCCGTCAAGCGCCTATTGTGTAATTGTCTCCAAATCCCCGTCATATGATCTGCCTTTAATTCAGCTCCTTCCCCCCTCAAAGTGGCACCTGTTGAATTGCGTAACTGCTCTCAAATCAGTGCCGAGATTTCTGATCTGCTTCCAGGAGAGAGTGAGTGTGACATCATCACAGGCTCCAGCACACAATATCTGCTTACAGATTCAAACAAATGGACCCAACGGATTTTAGGGGCCAGATTTTCAGGTCAGGCATTTTTGCGCAAGGGCTTTCTAATTACAAAGACATGCTTGTGGGATCTGACCACTGACTGGCTCTTGTTTGAGGTCCATTCACAAATTATGAAACACTTCTTTGATTGAAAATTGTTATAGTACTACGAAATGAGACTAAAGCACTGCTTTAGGTTCCATTGAAAATGTTTGGGAATGTATCCATTGTAAAAATGTAACGTTACGGGCCCAAGTTTGGACAGCTGCAACTTTTTGTCAACACAACCAGGTATTTATGAAAAATAATAAAATCAGTAATCAAATTCAGTCTTGAATTTCGTGGTCAAATATTAATTGCGTCCATGTTCATACCAGTTATGAGCTCAACATCACACAGGCTTTATTTTAGTTTAAACGCCTGACATGTTAGTGATAAACATACATACATCCTTATACATCCACCTCATATACATCCACTGAAAATCAGTTTAAAATTAAGCTAAAAGCGTAAAAGTCTAGAGGTTTATGCAAAAAGGTAAACGTCACTTACAAAACTGTAAAAAAGTGTGGTTATTTCTGTGAAATAATCGCTGCAACGCGCTATTACGAATTCCAAGACTCACCTGAGAAGTCGTCGAACGCTGTCGGGACGTATTTCGTTGGATATCCATTGGTTGTGTAGCTGACAATGAGGCTGGTTTTTCCCACAGCTCCGTCCCCGAGAAACACGCACTTCAACAGGCGCCCCTGGCAGTCTGAAGGCCGGGGGGATCTGGGTTTGTGTGGCGGCACCGGAGGCGCCATCAGGTTACTGTAATCCATGACGCGCTGCTCGACCGGACCGCAGGTGGATCGCACACTCCTAATGGAGTGACCCAGGAAAAAAACATCAATAAGAGCACTCTATACCGACTGGGCTCTACGAGCACTGCGTAAATGCGCTTTATCCGATGCAGTGCGCGCAAACCGTCAGTTTCATAAGTTCCAAATACTCAGTATCTCCACAAAAACCACAGACTGGCAGCATCTACAACCTCTGGGTAAGTAGTGAGAGAGGCAGCTTTTATAGTCAGCCTTCATTTGACTAGCTCCTCCCTCCTCACATGGCTGCTTCAGCATATTCATGAACGCTTGTCCCACTAGAAACAATAGCAAGTTTGTGTGTTAAAAATTTAAAATGTTTTATATGACACTGGCTCATTTTGCTATAATGTCGTACATTTTTAATAAATGTGTTATTTATTGCAAGCATAAGCAGTCATATTAAATGGTGGCTTTACAGCATTTTAACTTTGATGAAAGGTAATGTTTTCTTTTTGTTTTCACGAAAATTATTTTAAGTTTAAAACACTGGAAGGGTCCTCTTGAGGTCTGAGAGCACCTGTTCTACTTTAAGGGATTTGTAAACATAGTTACATTAAAAAGTCATTTTAAATATTAATTTAACAAGAAAATGTGCAACTTAGGGGCTCATTAAGCACATTTATGTTTCTGAATGTTATGTGGCTAACAAAAAAGTAAATAAATAAAACGTTGCGTTTCTAAAATATAACAATGTTTTTAAGAAAACTGTGCTGTTAATAATTACAGCACACTTTAATGATAATTTGTATTAAACGTCAGGAGTAGAATTGCATAATGTGCCGCTGTTTTACATGTGATTGATCACATTTACCTTCTCCGTTTGGCGACTTGGTATTAAACTGAGCTTTTCTGCCACCTTGTGGTCAATATTTACATTTGTGCTACTTATAATTTATTTTGAGAAATTAATGCACAATATATACACATTTTGAAACGAAGTGATGCCACGTAACTGACAAACATTATCATTAAGTACTTTTTCATTTGAGTCTATGAGTCTATATATAGATGTAGTAAATATATGTTAGTAAAACAGCATATATTACATACCAGTCAAAAGTTTTTGAACATAAAAGTTTTAATGTTTTTTTTAAAGAAGTCTCTTCTGCTCACCAAGCCTGCATTTATTTGATCCAAAGTAGAGCAAAAACAGTAACATTTTGAAATATCTTTGCTATTTAAAATAACTGTTTTCTATTTGAATATATTTTAAAACGCAATTTATTCCTGTGATTTCAAAGCTGAATTTTTAGCATCATTACTTCAGTCACGTGATCCTTCAGAAATCATTATAATATTCAGATTTGTTGCTGAAAAAACTTTTTTTTACTATTATTATTATTATTATTATTATTATTATTATTATGTTGAAAACAGCTGAGTAAAATGTTTTTCAGGTTTCATTAATGAGGAGAAAGCTCAGAAGAACAGCATTTATCTGAAACAGAAATCTTTTGCAACATTATAATTGCCTTTATCATCACGGATCAATTGATCAATTTAAAGCATCCTTGCTAAATAAAAGTATTAATTTCTATAACTGACTCCAAGCCTTTGAATGGTATAGTGTATAATGTTACAAAAGCTTTTTATTTCAGATAAATGCTGATCTTGGATCTTTCTATTCATCAAAGAATCCTGAAAAACATGTACTCAAATATTGATAATAATAAATAAAAATATTTCTTGAACAGCAAATCAACATATTAATAAGATTCGTGAAGAATCATGTGACACTGGAGACTGGAGTAATGATCACCTGAATTAATTACATTTTTAAATATATTCAACTAGAAAACAGTTATTTTAAATAGTTAAAATATTTTTAAAAATTACTGTTTTGGTTTGGATCAAATAAATGCAGGTTTGGTGAGCAGAAGAGACTTCTTTAAAAAAAAAAAAAAAAAAAAAAAAAACTTTGACTGATAGCGTACTCTGTATATGTAATAGAAGATGATTG
>JAHKKF010516794.1:14822-28154 GCA_019740295.1 Labeo calbasu | reverse complement strand
ACACCCCAACATATATGCAATAATAGCAATATTATTACCCAATATATAATTTAATCATGACAATAAAATCCCCCGTGCCTTTCGCGTCAGCACATTGAGGCCAAGGGTTTCTTATGTTAAGTACTGGAGGACCCTGCACGTAGAAAAATGACGCTAAAGGGGTACGCTGAGCGTCCAGAAGTGACGCCAAAGGGGCCCTGCCCAATCGTCAATATGTGACGAGTTAGGAGTGAGAACGTGTTGGCCACAACACTGGCTGCCGGGACGTCTCCAATGGCCTACCAGGTCCCTGGTTACCATGGCAACCAGAATACCTCGGCCAGATCAGATAAACTTTATGACCTACAAGTATGTAGGTGAGAATACTTGAGAGAATCTTCCCCTACTTAAATCGCTCTAAAACAGAAACATACTGCTATAGGAAATGAATACTTCTATTCATTCAAAGACAAACCTTTCTTTGATCTTCCTATCGCACATAGCCCCAGGTCATTGTGTATAGTGTTACTGCCTTGTAATTTTGTGTTTTTCATTATGCACTGTTATATGCATTTGTTATGATAGATCTCTATCTATCTCTGTAGTATAACTTACCTATGCCATGTTTGGTCTCTTTGAACTTGTATTTTGATGATCTAAATAATGGTGTATGGTGTACCTTTGCAACATATTAGTGTTTTAAAAATCTTTTTTTTTTTTTTTATCAACACCCAATCGAATGACATATGCAAAATATCATGCTCACAGACAAAGAGTCGTAAACTTTCCCTCCAAAGGTGAAAGTTACCATTGGTTCTTGGACCTCCTGGAGGCGCAGCCTCCAGAGACCTTAAATGCATCTCTCTCTTCTTCTTCGCTCTCTTCTGCCAAATATGGCTCTCGACCACAAAGTTTTGTGCGTTTTCTTTTTAGTTTCTTCACTCGCCTCAGTCAGTCAGTGGTTCTTTTAGAACCTAAGAAGATGAGCTAGAACTCTTCGGGACTTCCCTAAGCTCGCGCCAGGCCTTGCGGCCTTGTGGCACAGGACTTCAGCTGGGTCCCTCTCAGCTCTGGGTTCTTCTTCACTTTTCACATGGGAAGAAACTCCCAGTCACCATCGAGTTAGAACATCTTTGGAGTTCATCACTCTTCGGACCCGGAAGAACGTGATTGTGATTCCAAAACCACCACTGCTCCAAACCATCAAGACTTTCACCCGAGACTGCATTCCGACACTTGTTCAACGACCAAGGCAATGCAAGTATCGTACATTTAACTAAACAAAACAGAGGTTTAGTATCAGCTGTAGACAGCACTGATGGTTTCACTCAGGTGGTTAACTGACTCTTTTCATAGCTACATTTTCTTGTCTCTCTAACTGCTTCTCACTTGCCCTTCTCCCATGTATTTTTATGTTTGTTTGTTTAGATTAGTTATGTGTTAGTCCTTCGTTAATAAAACTCTTGTGCACAAATTACATGATTTTTGATTCTGATTCTGCCTTGTAAATTAATGTCCCTTTACGATTCCGATTCAAGCTACATGCTCTAATGAAATGGTACTTTAAGAAGTTATTTACTATGGCCAAGAACATAAAATTTTTTAGAGTTGATATGAAAATTATACTGAACGTTCGCTGGACGAACAGATTAATTGATGGAAAATTAATTCTGCTACAGTTACTGCTGGCAGCTAATATAAATAATTGTAATTAATCATAACTAATTGTAATTATTTATACACATTTCCCTTTTGAGCTTTCTCGAAATTTAAAAGTTTTATTCTCGAATTATAATGACTTTAATCTCGAAATGGTTTTATTTTTTTATTGCGTGGCCCTAATCCTCTTCCGTACATATTCTTTCATTTTGTTAATCTAATTATTTAAGTCAAATCTATTTTAAGTAGGCTATTAATTCCTTTTATAGACTATGATTTCATACAAACAGATTATTATTTTTAATTTTTGTTGCTTGTCTGCGCTCCTCCGTGGCATTCTTTCTCTTCTCCGTCCCTGCATCTCTCTCCGTTAGCTCAGTGTTAGTGTCAGTCCAGGGGTCTCGTATATAAATGTTACGTACACACAAAAGGGGCATGAAGTATGCGTGTGCAATTTTCCACGTATATATCGGGATTTATAAAAAAAAAAAAAAAAACTTGGCGTAAATATGTATTCAATTAATTCACCTCATTTACTTGTACCAGTAGTGTCATTTGACAGACATTATGCCCTTAAATGCTGTTAAAAGTGCAATGCTTGCCAAGCACAAATATACGTTTTGTAATAAAATTTCTTTCCAGATCATTACAAAATTCATCAAGTTAAAAACTGAAAAATGTTCAAACTAAGCCCCAAGAGTTAAAAGAACTTATTTATGGAACTGATGTGGTTCATCAGATTAAAACTCTGCTAAAGGCAACTAAAATATAAAAAATGACAGACACTTTTAATATAAACACAACATAATTAGGTATAAGTACAGAGATTGGAGGAGAAAAAAACAAACAAACAAAGCTCAACTAAAGATATTTATATCTTTATTTATTTACAGTGGAAATTCACAATGTAAAAAGTTCCAGCCAATTAAAATAGGAAAGAATTGAAGAAATAAATTCAGAAAAACCAAGAAGAATCCAGGTGATTCCAAATATCAAGGGGAAAATGTATTACGTATTGTATTAATGTATTAATGTATAACAAAACTTCTGAAACTTTTTTTTTTTAATTATTATTATTATTATTATTATTATTTTAAAATGTACCTGAAATACACTTGATAGATCTACTTGGGAAAGTGTGCTGTTCTCAATGTCTTATTTATATCAGATCCTGGTGACAGTAGAACATGAAGCTGAATAGCATGGCCCTTTTTTTGTTTTCAGACACCATAGTACCAGAAAAAAAAAAATCTTGGTTTCAAGAATAACTGTTTAAATGAAAAATTGTGTTTATATATCTAAGCATCACAGCATTCTTTCCTCTCACCCCATCTGTTCATTTAATGTCAGAAGCCAGGTCACGGCAACGCAGGTATTCTCTTGAACGGATATCCGCCTGTACAAAGATAGAGAGACTGAATCATGGAAAGGCCCAAATAGAATCTATACCTGGACAATGCAGAAGATTTAACACAAAAACAAAAAAAAAAACAATCAATCAGTCAATCAATATACAGTAGTCAACCTTCGAAGTGGATCAAAACCTACCTGTTCTTGTCTTAGGACAACTTTGTTATGAAGTTATGGCTGACTTATGTCTTGTGACATATTTCAGAGTGATTATATTTTTAGAATGTGATAAATTATAGGGCAGTACTTGATTTTATCCATTGATATAGTAAATGTATAAATTCAAGGGTGGGGGTAAAGGAGTAGGTATCTTGGTGAATGGGACCTTAAGAGCAGAAAATGCATCTGTTTTATTTCTGATTGTGGCTGTGTATGTTTTGGGTTTTATATGACTTTTTTTCTTGGATAAAAATGAGGCTGTGAGGGATAAACCTAGTCTTTACAATGGTACACACTGTGTATAAAGCTCTGCATATACTTTCCATAAGTCACAGAAAACTCACAACTGTTCTATTTTTGAATGCATGTATAGTTACATTAATTACAATAAATTACATTATATAAAGAAAAATTGATGATGTGCCATTGAATTATTAGAAAATCATGCACACCCAAGGTGGTTTTGGACCCATTAAACCTATTGCTGCAAAGATGTTAGATTATTTATTTTTAGATTATTTTATTTTTCTTAGAAGCTAGACACTGCCACCATGTTTAAAAAAAAAAATGAATACAGCAAAAACTAATCAACTAATGTAAGTAAAACATTCTCAAGCTTAACTGAAGGCAAGTAAACACTCCAAGTAGGCATATTACTTACAAACAAAAGGATAAAAAAATATATTAATCAAAAATACAAATGAAATAATATTTCTTTTAAAATAGAACCTTTTTAAAAATAAAATATTTATTTATTTATTTATTTTTAGGTAGGTCTATCTAAAGGCTATTACAAAAATAGACTACTACAGACATTTCTTGAAGTAATAAATGTTAAAATAAAACATAAAGTCTTCACTGTATACATTAAATATGATTCTTATTAAAGTTAATAAGTGATTCAGTCAAGAAAAGTGAGTGATTTTCTCTTTTTCATTTGTTGTTTGATTAATATTTATGACGCGGTCGGCGGCTGCAGGTTTACGCTGCTGTCGCTTTAAGATCTGACGCACAGATCAGATGTTTTGACGCATCAGTATTTCTCCCAACTGTTCAGGTTTACTTAAGACAAAACTCGAGTACGAGTTCCCCAACTCTAGTATAGGACATTTATAGGGGTGGTTGACAGTTTTTTTTTCTAGGCTTGATTGTGTTTATGGAGTGCAGTCTAACGTGTTAATGCTTAGTTTTAAAAAAAAAAAAAGCTTTGGCAGAAATCGCGAGGATTGACATTCTTCCCTGGGTTTAGCGGCCACTGTTTCCTTCCCACTATTGTTGAAAAATTGTTTTTTTGTTGTCCGCCTTATTTTTAATTTTTATTCTTATTCATGTATATTTGTATAATTTTTTGTTATTGTAAATTTATGTGACTTTTATAGTCCCTTATTGTGTAGATCGTTTACTTATCTATTGGTTCTTCTCTGCATGGAAGGCTTTTTTTATTTTAATTTGGGTTGCTGTGATACATTTGTGATACAGTTTTTATTGTTTTTGTCTTGTCTTGTGTGTGGGTTACCCAAGTGATTATTCAATGTTGATTGGGCTTGAGTACTATATTAGTTATTGTGGTTATATGTGATTATTTTTGATGTAAAGTTATTTATTGTGAATTATTGTTTTTATACATTTATTTGTTTGTTTTTCTTGGTTATTTGATTTGTCTTAATTGGTTGAGACCCATCGTTTTTGTAACTGTACTACAATATATGTGGGGAGAAGTAGCCTATCTCTGTGGTTTTATTTCAATAAAGTGATAACTTTTTTACTCTGGCATCCAGGTCGTTCAATTGAACCGCCTGTATTATCTTTTGGGTTCCCTCTTGCCTTAAAAATTGGGGTGGTGTAGTCAATTTGGCCTACTTTATTAATACCCATCTTTATTGTTCAGGTCACACATTTGGCGTAGTCGGCAGGGTGTACTGAGGATGCCTGAGTTTTGTTGTGTGTATTGTTGGGTTGGGAACAGTAACAGTGGTTGCAATTGACTGAGAACTCCACTATCCTGCCTGAATATGTTGATCATCTCTTCGCTGGTTGAGTTTTGAATTGTTGAATTTGTTGGTGTTTGTTTGTCTGTTGGTTTTTGTCTCTTTTTTTTTTTCTTTTTTTTTCTCTTTTTTGGGCAGATTGCGTTAGGGAGGAACAACTTAAAGTTTTAGCTGAATTGGTGCAACAACTACAGGCAAATAATCAGCAACTCTGGGAAGAATAACTTAGGAGGCCTGTTAATGGTGAGAGCAGTGAGGTACAAACTGCTAATCTTAGAAGTGAGGTTAATGCACATCCAGTTATTAGTCCTTCTGCTTCTGAACGTTATGTTTATGTTCCACAAGAAAGAAAATGTCCCCGGTTGTCCTCGGGTAAGAAGTCAACTTATTTGCTGACAGTGTGCGTCCAGTCTCTGTGGCTGAGCAGGCTTTGTTTGTTTTTGATCTTTTTGCTACACTTCAGCTAAGGCTGAGGCTTATATCAGATGCCAGTAGTAACTGTAGCAGAATTAAATTTCCATCAACTAATCTGTTTTTCCAGCGAACATTTATTATAATTTCATATCAACTTTAAGAAATGACATTTTCTTGGCCACAGAAAATATCTTTTCTACAGTACTCAAGCATTAGAACATATAGCTTGAATCGGAATCAAAAAAGGGAAAATATCCACAAGCAGTGGAAACAAACAAACATGCAATCACTCATACTAAGGGGAAGGGCAACTGAGACTGGATGAATGAAGCCATAAGAGAAACAAGAAAATGCAGCTATGGAAAAAGAGTCAGTTAACCACCTGAATAAAACCATCAAAACCATCATTTTACAACAGGGTCTACAGCTTATACTAAACCTTTGTTTCGTTTAGTTAAATGTATGATACTTGCATTGCCAGGGTCATTGATGAATGTTCGGATGTAGTCTGAAAATCTTGATGGTTTCATGGTTTGGACTTGTGATCACGTTCTTCCGGGTTTGAAGAGTGATGAACTGACTGGGTGGTGATTGGGGGTTTCTTCCCAGGTGGAAAGTGAAGAAGAACCAAGAGCTGAGAGAGAGACCCAGCTGAAATCCGGAGGTCTTTGGTGAATGAAAAGACAAGGCCGAAGCCTGGCGCAAACTTAAGTGTCCCGAAGAGCTCATCCTCCTCATCTTAGGATCTAAAAGAACCACAGATTGACTTCTGAGGCCTGTCAGGCGCGGCTGCACCGGCTCTGGGACTTAGCAACCCGCAGACGGGAAGGTGATGAGGAACAAGTGAAGAAACTAAAACGTGTAAAGGGAGATCACTAGTGTCAAGTTCTGTGGAGGTCACACCTCCGGGAGGTCAAAGAGCCAAAGGTGACTTTCACTTTTGGAGGGAAAATTTACGACTCTTTGTCTCAGAGCATGGTATTTGGCATATGTAATTTGATTGGGTGTTGATGCAAAACTACTAAAGATTCTTAAAAGACTAATATGTTGCATAGATATCAACATATAATATATACACACTCTTTTAGGTCATCAAAATACAAATTCAAAGAGACCAACACATGGTATATGTGGGGTTATACTAACTAGTGATCTATCACAACATGTGCAGAAAACAGTATACAACACAAAAGACAATATACAAAAAACAGTAATGTAAAATCTGCTCACCCAATTTCACTGGCCTTTTCTTAATGTTGTCAGAGGTGTTTGGGCTCCCAAGAGCGACCCCTAGTGTCATACACTTGACACAACATCGGAGTAAACGTCAGAAAGGGAACGTCTGTATTCCGTCTTTTAGTTTAAAACAGACTGATTTGCGCCACAGAGGAAGCGTCAGTACAGTGTAAACTAGTGGACATACCGACATACAGAATCATACCTGAAAGGGAAAACTAATAAACACAGTAATATTCCCTCCTCACTTCAGAAACTGTGGGCTTCCACACAGACACGCACAAACATCAACATATCTCCCATATGAGAAAAATTTCTTTGAAGGGGGAAGGGTGTGGTCTCAAAATTAAAAATGAATGATGCAACACTCATTAAATAAATAACAAACAGTTAATTTTTTCTGGAACAGCTTTGATGCTATATTATTGATTGTTTATGTTGCTAAAGGTGGCTGCTAAGGGTGTTGCACAATGATACCAAAGCCAGTAGAAGGCAACTTTAGCCAAAAATAGGTAAAAGCTAACGCTAATGCTTCCGGTTTAGGAAAGAAGACCAGAGCCTGTTGTCTTTGAATTGATGTCAATGGAGGAGAGGCTTCACTACGCTGAATAAACAGCTTTTTAGAGAAAACAGCTTCATTTAATAAATCAACAGCCTATCAGCTAATCTTCAACATGTTTTTCATGTGATTCAAGTTGACAGTTATGATTTCTCCAATAGTAAGTAATATAGATTTTCTCATCTCCCAATAGTAAGGCAACCTCTGGTGATACACAGAACCATTGATTACATTACAGACAATGAGCTCAGACAGGAAAGACTGGACCTCACGTTGGTTTCATACAGATTACTTTATCAGAGAATATTTGTTTTCAATATGACTTACTTGTGTCAAGTATTCGCTGAGTTTTCGTTCATTTTTATGGCGCATTTCAGAAAGTTCAAGTAGTGTGTAAGAGACAGCAGAAAGCGCACCTTGTTTGTTTTCTTTTACAAAAGCACAATGTCTTGTTGATATTGTGAGTGTACACCAATAAAAGTAAACCTTTTACAGTTTCAAATGATATATTACTCTTATCTGTACAATCGTAATGTCACGAAATCAAAAACAGTTTATTACGAATTCTCAGAACATTAGAAACAGCAGCAGTTCCAAGAAACATTAATCCATGTGAGTGTAGTCCAAGCTCAAGGAAGCAAGAGTCTGTGCAGTCCGAACAGGACTGGGATGCGATCACAGAAAAAAACTAGAAGTCAAGCAGAAAACAAGACAGGGTGAGCGAGACAACGAACTGACAAAGGATCGTGTAAGAGCTACCCAGATATAGGCAGCTTGATAGGCTGCAGGTGTAAACACCTGAATAGGAAGCGAGGTTGCCAGACGTAGAAGACAACCACACAAAACACACACACCCAACACACACAGGAATGAGCACATGGACCCATAAACCATGACAGCACCCCTCCCCCTAGGAACGCCTCTCGGCGGTCCCAGGAGAACTTACCTGGCGATTGTAATCATCGATAAGAGAGTGATCTAGTATGTCTATTGTAGGCACCAAACTCCTCTCCTCCGGCCCGTAACCTTCTCAGTCCACCAATCCTGAAATCCTCATCCCCTCCACCTCAAGTCCAAAATACGTTTTACCGAACAGACAGGTTGCAGCGGTGGGGGAACCGGGACAGGCAGATTAATAGCAGAATGAAATACAGGCTGTAATTTGGAAACATGAAAAATGGGATGAACTCTCCTGTAATGCTGGAGGAAGTTTGAGGCAAACTGCCACCGGAGTAATGATCTTGGTAAGTAAACGGCCCAATGAATTTGGGAGCAAATTTATTACAAACGGTGCGGAGAGTAATGTTTTTAGATAAAAGCCACACTTTTTGGGTGCAGTGGTCTGTTGGGCAGGCTACATCTTGAGACACTGAAGCTGGGAAGTTAATTCAGAGGGCTGCGACACCAGTGCCTGAATGGTGTGACCCATGCCCACCATCTGTTCCTGTTGAGTCATTCTCGCGTTACTACTTTCTAAGTCTCTTAGCTCAGCGGCACTTGCTGGATCCATTTTATGGTCAGTTCGTTCTGTCACGAAATCAAAAACTCAGATCCAATTGCGAGTGAAGAAAACAGTTTATTACAAATTCTCAGAATATTAGAAAAAGACAGCAGTTCCAAGAAACATTAACCCATAAGAGTGTAGTCTGAGCTCGTGGAAGCAAGAGTCCATGAGAGTGAAGTCCAGCCACGAGGAAACTAAAGTCCGACCAGACAAGGAGTGAACAAGATAAGGTGAGTAAGACAAAGAACTGACGAAGGTTCGTGTAAGAGTGACCCAGATATAGGCAGCATAACAGGCTGCAGGTGTGAGCACCTGATTAGGAAGCAAGGTTGCAAGACACAGCAGACAACCACACAAAACACACAACGCACACCCAACATACACAGGAATGAGCACACGGACCCATAAACCGTGACACATAAATTATGTTCTTTTCCCTGTTATCAAGTTGCTGTTTTGATACGTATTTAATTTTTTAGTCAATATTAAATTACTGAAAGAAGTGTCCAGTGACTTTTCCCACTTATTAATTAAAGTTTTCTGTGTATTATGCAGTCTGTGTATTTCTTGTCATCAAATCATCAACTGATTTTGTCTTTTGATCCAACATGATAGTCAAAACCAATAAGCAAAATGATCTTTAAAGCTTGAATGTAAATTACTGTATGAAAATAACCCAGCCAGAACAACCCAGAATGTCAAACCCATAAATGGCAACTAATAAAACAACTAATTTCTGGGATTTTCCTGGAATGCCAATTTAATTATTTGTAACCCATCCACTTTTAGGAGTGCATGTGGACACACATTATGAGGTTTTAAGCCATCACTGGCTTACAGTCCACATCAACTGATTTAGCAACGAATCTGTCTCTCTCATGCCTTTTGGGCCATTCATGCAGGACATGTTTTGTCCGCAAGATTTTTAATTTTTTGTCAAATAAGCAAACTTTTGCATGTAATAGCAGCTATATGCTAGATGTAATAGCAGCTGCGTGGCCAAGCTGTGGTCTTCAAAGCACTGCACTCTCCCGATCTGTACTGTATAAAGCACTATACAAATAAAGGTGACCTGACTTGACAACATACAAAAGCAAATGCTTACAAATCACAGGACAACCAAAGACTTAATATGTCAAATCAAATTAAGATTTGTGCTTTTGAGGAATTGTAAATAGTAGAGATTGTAATGTATCACTTCTGAATTAAATTTTAAATCTGTTGCATGTAAAAAATAAAATAAAATAAAATAAAAAAATAAAAAAATCTGGTACTTGCATTATACTTTTGGAGGTTTCAAACCTCAGTGAGGTTTGCTTGTGCACAGCTCAGAATTTAAACCCTTCAGAGCAAAGCCTGCTAAAAATAACATGTGGAATATAACAGTGTGAAAACAAACAGCACAAGCTATAAAACGTTTGTAATGGTCATATTCGTTATTAAATAAATAACTTTAATTACTGCCTGGACAAATTCTATCTTCAGTTTTTGTGAAAACTGCATTTTTGTGCTGTGTGAAAGTGAGAAAATGAAAAGAGAAAGAGGGCGGTGCTACAGGGACATTTTTGCGAATTTAAACATACTAAATAATGAATCCACTCCTGTCAGTTACATACATTTCTGTGACTGCGCACATCTGAGCAACAGAAACTGTTGTTCTGTGAAACTGCACTGCAGAATATAGGGGGAGTGAGAACAGTGCCTGGACTTCAAGGGGCACTATGCAAAAATGTGTCTGCGGGGAGAGGGGGAGGGGGATGTGGTATTAATGAATGAATAAAATTAACTTGTTTTTTAGTCTCAAGCAAGACATGATTTGACTGATTTTTGTTTTGATAACCGCTGACCCACTTCAAAAACAAAACTAAAAATAAATCATCTTTAAAAGCAATGGGGCCCCCTGGTGTTTCGAGGGCTTTACGCAGCTTGCGTATTTTGTATATAGGGAGGATCGACTCTGAGTGAGAACACAGTAAGAAATCTGTGTTTTATGACATTTTAGCGTTCTGTAGAGAGGTGATGCCTCCTAGTGATGACATTTTTTTGACACAATCATTACAATAAACATCCAAAATGTACTCGTCTATCTACAGTGCCCCTAAAATTTTTTTGGACACTCCCAATGTCCCATTTGGTGCACAGGAACTTTATAGGAATAGTTCACCAAAACACTAACATCATTTACTCATATCATTCCAAACCTGTATGCTCTTTCTTCTGTGAAAAGCAAAGGACATTTCCTGTGTCTTTTTTTCTCCACAGTTAAAAATACAATCTTTCCTGCAGAATATAGGCATGCAGAGTTGGGGGAAAAAAAAGATATGGGGTTTTTATTTGAGTTCCATCACATAAAGCATTACGTTATCATTTACTGTCAAATATTTTTTTCTTCTGGACAGATGGCACTTAATTATTTTACTTTAAAAAATAACGTATTAATGTGTAACCATGGACCACAAAACCAGTCATAAGTACCATGGGTATATTTCTAGCAATAGCCAACAACACATTGTATGGGTCAAAATGATCGATTTTTCTTTTATGCCAAAAATCATTAGGATATTAAATAAAGATCATGTTCCATGAAGATATATAAGTTTCCTACCTCAAATATATCAAAACCTAATTTTTGATTAGTAATATGCATTGCTAAGAACTTCATTTGGACAACTTTAAAGGTGATTTTCTCAATATTTAGATTTCTGTACCTTCAGATTCCAGATTTTCAAATAGTTGTATCTCAGCCAAATATTGTCCTATCGAATCATTACATCAATGGAAAGTTTATTTATTCAGCTTTCAGATTAAGTATAAATCTCAATTTTTAAAAAACTGACCCTTATGACTGGTTTTGTGGTCCAGGGTCACATATATATCTTTGGCTTTAATATTTGTATTGTGTGGCAACCATTTAATAAAAGCAATAAGGCAGCGGTTTTCAAATTCAGTCCTCCAGTCCTTTTCAGTGATGGCTAGACGACTGTCAGAGCATCTCCAAAACTGCAGCTCTTGTGGGGTGTTCCCAATCTGCAGTGGTCAGTGTAATAAAGTATTTAACGGTGTTGCCAGTTTAAAGTGATGATCACTGTGGTGCATTGGTTAGAATGCATGAGCCTTATTTACCATCAACAGTTTATTTATTCCACACTTGCTTCATATAGACAACAGGTGGATATAGATGTGGTTCTACAGAAAGAAATAATAATAAACAATAACTATTATTAGTTAAGTTACATCAATCATCCATCATTAACTGCAGTACAGTAGGATTAATAGGACACATCCAGTTAAATCATTACTAAATTTAGTCTAGAATGGATAATTGTATTTATACATTGATGTCAATATGCTCTCAAGAGTCGTTAGCGACCTCTACTGGACTGGTTCATGCAATCCTTCATAACAGTCAGTATCTATCAAAAGTGGTCGAAGAAAGGAACAGTGTTAAACCAGTGACAGGGTATTGGCTCATTGAGCCTTGACCAGCAACATGACCAGCATAAACCAGCAAAGGACCAGCTTAAACCAGCAAAGGACCAGCATAAACCAGCTAAGGACCAGCTTAAGCCAGCATCAAAACATACCTAACCAGCATCCTAGCATCAAAACATACCTACCAGCATATGCTGTTTTTTTCACCAGGGAAGGCTGGCCTGTGTGATTCAATCCAACAGACGAGCTACTGTAGCTCAAATTGCTCAAGAAGCTGGTTCTAATGAAAAGGTGTCAGAATTCACAGTGCAACGCAGTTTGCTGTGTATGGGCCTGCATAACTACAGACCAGTCAGGGTGCCCATGCTCACGCCTGTTCACTGCCGAAAGCAGCAAGAGTGGGCATGTGAGCATCAGAACTGGACCACTGAGCAATGGAAGAAGGTGGCCTGGTATGATGAATTACATTTTCTTTACATCAAGTGGATGGCCGAGTATGTGTACGTCACTTACCTGTGGAATACATGGCACCACGATGCACTATGGGAAAAGGCTAGCCAGCGGAGACAGTGGGCCTCATTTATGAAATAAACGTACAACAGAAAATTGGGCACACTGTCTTTTCTACAGTGGCTACGATTAAATCTCACGTCAGGTCTGAGCTTGTGTACACAAGTTTTTGAATTAGCCTGAATTTGCGTGCAGCATAGAAAATTGTGGAGAATTGTATAATGACAGCATTTTGTTCATTTAAAATATTTTTCTGGCCAACAAACAGCTTTTTTTTATTCTTTTAGGGTGTTAGATTTATATGCGCGAACAGCAGCACACATTGTCGCATCACCCATCTGCTACACTTTGGTGAATGGAGAAAAATAAAATAAAAAGGGTTAGTGTTACGAATCTGGTCGGTGTTCCGTGGTCCGCTCACCACCAGATGTCACTCTCACCCTATCTACACACACTGACTGTTGCATTACACCCCGGACTAC